>JAMQMW010000866.1:17982-47075 GCA_024115155.1 Thelonectria blattea
CCATTGGCGGAACATTTTCCACACCCACCACGGCACTCAAAACGAAACAAAAAGGGGTGCGCGATCGGCAGCCACCAAAAAGTGGGCATTCGACATGGGTTCATTCCGTCACGAAGAAAGAGTCTACGTACGAGGACGCGCGTGTATGTGCCCGGCTCTTGAAGGGTGAGGTAGATAGATGAGAGAAAAAACCTGGTTCTCCGGGGGCGGAGATTGATGGGGAAATGGGAGGAGCCCGGAAAAACTAGGCCTGGGCGGGAGTGCCGGAGAGGGTTGGTTGGTTTGCTCGGAAGGAGAGGACCGGGTTCAAGTTGAGGATAGAGTGGCTTGGCTTTGAGGGGCTATTGGTGTAGAAATTGGGAGGTTGTTGTCGGTGTATGTATGTTTTGTGGTGTTGTGTTCTTATTGGTGAGGGTATTGTAGGGTTTGATTTGATCGACTTTGGCAGATGTTTGACGGGGAGGTTAAGTTAGGCTTATACGTAGAGTTAATGTTGAACTGGACCTTGTCTCATGATGGATTTCCGTTCTATCCGATATACAATTGCGCGAATAAACTATTCTCCCATGCTGGTAGGTTGGTCTGCGGCTCTCCGACTGACCTATGTAGTGCCTCCTTCACTGGATCAACGGCAACTACCCCGACTGGCTGCTCCAGACGGCAGTCAGCATTGGTGCCGATGCTTTCGGTCTGGACCTACCCTTGACTATAGCTGACATAAATTCGAGATCAAATGGCGTTCTTGGAACAAATGGCAGTTCGTGACGTGGCGAGCCATGCCGTTCCCAAGAGACAGACTATTGATTCATGACCCGCCTTCACGATGCTGCACATATATAGTCCATCGATCCTATTAGACTTGTTCTGTACACTTCTACGACAATATCATTGATCAAAAACCTCCATATCCTCATCATGGCCATCTCGCCCGCCACCCCAAAATGCATCCTTAGCATCCCCTTCCCCCTCACCACAACCACCAATCCCCCACCACCCCAATAACCGATGTGCGGTCACTTCCTCCTCGTCGACGTCTCCGGCTCGGCACCCTTGATTGTCGATGAGAATGACGGCGTACTCATGATTCCCGAAGAGCACCGCCCGGGTAGCAGTCACAGAGTTGAATATGCCGTTATCCCTAGGAGCACCGGACGGTGAAGCTGGCTGAGGCCTCCCAAAGGTTGGCGACCGCAGGTAAAGAGATAATAACATGTCTTAAACTCAATCATCTGTATATCAAAAGACCAATAACCATTACTCTATCCCCAATAAAAAAAGATCACCGCAGACTCCCAGGCTACTCCTCCACATCCCCCCTAGACTCCCGAATCTCCTCCACCACCTCATCCCAACTATCCGCCAAAAAAGACGACGCAATCCAATAATTCCCCCTGTGATCCTTCCCCAAGATGGCAAACAAGTTGCTCCCCGTGGGATTCTGCGTCGGCGCCTCCGAGTGGTGATTCGAAATCTTCCCCTTTGGCACCGGCCTCTTCTCCGTGACCGCCTCGCCGCTGACCACGGCCGGAGCAAAGTCGATGACGTTGTAGAAATTGGCCTTTGTCCAATTCGTGATGAGCAGCAGCGACGAGTTGGTCTCGCCAAACACCAGCGGTCGTCCTGCCCGCTCCGCCGCCCGCGAGAAGCATAGTTGAGCGAGGATCTGCGCCTCGGTCGATTGCTGCGAGAGCGAGTCGCGGAACTTGTAGGCCAAGTCGCCGAATGAAGACGTCGTGGCTTCCTTGGCCGAGAAGAGCGACACGGATCCAAACGCCGTGTTTTGCACGTAGGCCGGCTCCGGCTTGAAGACGGACTTGAGCCGCGACTGGATGTCAAAGACGTTGAGGGCGAGAACTGGACGTGGATTGCCTCGCTGCCTGGCCACTATGCGCGTCGCCCACGCGCAGAGCGCATCGCCTTCCGTGACAAATGGCGATTCTCCCGAAGACGCCTTGAGATCGTCCATGGCGCGTTGTCGGAGATGGGTGATGAAGGACGACGGGAGATAAAATACCAGCACCTCCTTCTTGGGACACCGGACCGACCTCCACCAGTAGTTGAGCCCAAACTTCAAGAGTCGCACGCCCTTGAGCTGCTTCGAAGCCAAGAGATACGTCTCCGCCTCTGGGTCAGACCGCGTCTCGGCGTCGCCTAGTAGATCCTCCCACACGCCGTGCAGCTGGCACACTTCGTCGTCGCGGCGCGCAAGAGCCAGCGACCAGGCGTTCATAAAGGCCGAAAGGCCAATGGCCCCCGTCATGGTGTGCGGCCACAGCATGGCCACGAGAGTGGCGTTGCGGAACGAAGTGACGTGCACCGAGAGCTGCGGTTCGTCGCTGTGCAGCAGGTCGTCTAGACACGTCGGCGCATCTGGTCGCGCGTTGAAGGGCCGGAAGGACATGGGACCTTCGTGCATCGAGGGCTCGTTGTCGACCGCCTTGGGGAGGTACTGTCCCAGGGGGTGGTCCTCGATGGCCGTTTCCAGGATTTCACGGGAGAAGCGCACCGCCGGACGTTCGGGCGTGAACTCTTTGGGCACGTGTAGCTCGAGTTTCCCGTCGGCCTGAGAGAGTTAGCATACAGTCCCTTCCATGTCACCCATCACGTACCCCGATGCGAAGCCGGCCGCCCAGTTTCCGCCACGTGCCCGTCGACAACAACCGCGTTAGCGACTCGTACAGCATATCCGCGTCGAGCACGTCGTCGAACCGGAGAGTCCACGTGATCATGATTTTGCGATATATTGGCGTGTCGTCGGACGAGTACACCGGAAACACGTCGTCCGACTCGGCCTTCTCCGGCTGAGCCCTCTTGGGCTTCTTGCCGAAGCACCCTAGAGCATCCATCCCGAAATGGTTGCCGAGTTGAGCGCGATGCGAAAGCACTGGAGGTGGTCCTGGGGACCGTCTTGCAGCTTCGAGTACGGCTTGCTGCGGGACCGGATGTTGCTTGCGCCCTGCTTGATGGACTTGAGAGGCGATAGGTGCCTCGAGGAGATTGGGAGTGAAAGACACATCGAGATCATGGACGAGACGTGAGGGGTTTAACGGGCTCGCAGTGTCTGTTTGCCTTTATACCGTGAGTAGGCCGGAAGAATAGATGCGGGCCAGTGGTTTGTGCGTCGAGAAATGCGGGAGCCTGTGAGGCTTGTGATAAGGCCTTATGTTAATACCGATTCTGCTTTATTAGGTTTGCCTTCTCCCTCAATTGTCTTGTATCCTTGGCAACATGCAAAACTTGGCCATTCTGCTGCACTCGCGGCAACTCCCGCTCCACGATGGCGTCTCCGTTTCGAGCTGGGCCCGTCGAATGCGTCCGAAAGAGGCTGCGTGGGAGAGGCAAGAGGCGTTTGGGTGCCTTGGCATACTCAAAAAGGCTTGCCAAGAAGAAATATGCTCACCGTAGCGCAAAACTGGTCACCATCGTCCGCTCTGGACGAGCCTAGAACGCGGCGTGTGAGACGTCACATTCTTGGGAGTCTCGGGTCACATCAGCCATGGCGCTTTGGTTGCGGTCCATCGTATATGCATGATGGATTCAGGGGGGATCGACAGAGTCCAGCAGTCGGTCAGGTTGATTGCCGGCTTCCCCTGCGCCTAAGACGCGGCGTAGGAAAAGACTCCGAGACCTGAGATGGTGTTTACCTTTAGTGGCATTCCAGTCATGGTGACGAACAATTGGGCATGCGGGTTCGCGGCTTGGTTTGTGACGCATGAGTCAGTCTCGAACGGCGCATGCATTTCTTGTGGCTCGGCCAACAAAGAATTCTGCATGCTTGGCCATCAAAGCCATGTATACTGGGCGCGCAGCAAGGCCAAGACTCAAGCTCAGGAAACGTCCTTTGCTCTCCAAATGGCGCACCCTCCGAGCCAAACTAACTCGCCCGCGAAGGCGTGTAATCCTTGTACTGGAGCTTTTTCGCCGTAAAAGGTGCTCAATGATAAGTCGTGTATGATGTTGGCGGCCGATTCTAGAAGCTGTAGATCAACCTGTGCCTGCGCCACCACTGGATGTATGAGAATGTTGACAAACAGCGACATGGCGGCCACTGTGGGATAGAAGACAATTGGCCTGTACTAATTAGCGTTGCAATGGACATATAAAACAGCCCTACTCACCAGAATCCTTCTCTCGCCAGACTGGTTAGAGAAGCCCTGAGAAATACGAGCGTCGACCGACTCGCCTCTAGAGACAGGTCGACACTGGAATGTACAACGATATGCAGATCCTCGGGCATCTTGACGTGTTCCGCACAAGAAGAGCCGCATCTACGGACAGTCGTATGAATGATCGTCAGGAGATAATGGTACTCCAGCTGTAACCTACTATATCGTAGGACCCCAGCTTCAGTTTCGGCTGTGAGCGTAGCGCCAGTCGGCGTGATGGACATCTTGGGCCGAAACTCGATAGGCACCGATGTTCGCCACGTCTCGAGCTCGTCGTCCAACTGGCGGATGCGAAGGAGGAGCTGGCTATCGGTGATGCGAAAGGCCTCAGGTGCGTAGAGCATGCGGTGGGCCTTTTCTTTCAGACGACTCAAGCCAATGTCGCCGGGAAGATGAGGGGTGAGCTCGTCAAGTCCGTCCAGCCGGGGCAAACGCCCGAAGCAGCTTGTGTAGGATGAAGGAGGCGTGAGGTCGCAGTATTCCTCGGTTAGGAGAGGGGGATACCCAGACCGGAGAGAGATGTCCTTGTCTGACATGTAGCACAGCCAAAATAGGGCGCGGATGTGGTGTCTTTGGCGATCTTCGAGGGAGAGTTGGCCTCGTGTTTGGGGTGGCTGGGAGAGGTGCCCCCCGAGGCGGCAGACTATTCGACAGGCGATCGAGTGTAGAATGGTAGCGTTCTGCCACTGACCGACGAGCTCTTGGTGCTTTTTCTAGAGAGAGGTAAGCCTGCGCATTTATGAGCCCGCCGTGTGTAGCTTACTAGCATGAGTGTCGTTTGGAGGCTCACCACGCCCGTGTCTCCGGGGATGAGGTCGGAGAGAGCTTGGGCTTTGTCGGTAAGCGAATGACTCTGCGAAGATGCTTTAGTTTCTTTAGTGACGTGAAGGGCTAATGAAAGAGCGGAGAGAACACAGGCTCTGGCCGAGACGTGCTCACGCGAAAGCGGCTGGGTGGCTTTGTAGGCTGCCTCGATGGTCATCTCAAACAAGCGGTGGTCAAGGACGGGGAAGGAGAGCCGAAAGGTGGATCGAAAGAAGACATTGAGTATACTCTGAACTGAAGAGATATCAGGCATCTCCCATAGCCCCGGCGGAGAGAGTTGGGTTTGGTGTGGCACGTGGGGGTCGACTCCTGGATGGCCAAACAGGTTAAAGTTGTCGAAAGCAAACTTATGCCCAGTCTTTGATGATATCCATTGCTCGCCTCTTTCTGACAGAACCGGCATCCCTTTGTAGTACCAGTTTTGCCCCAAGGGGCTCCCGGAGAAGGGGATTTGTCCGTGAGGGAGGTTGGCGATATGGCAGTCGGTTCCGGAAGAGAGGGGAGGCTGTGAAAATAGGGGTGACTGAGAAGGATTGACTACAGTAGATTGAAAATCCGGCATGGCCGAGGGTGTATGTCGAGGAGAGTCATCGTGTGTAGCGGGAGGAGTGGTGAGTCCTTGAGGGTCGTGAGAGTGAGCGAGGGCGAGAGCGCCTTCAAGGTGTTCAATACGGCGAAGGAGTTCTTGAACTTCTCTGGTGTTGGATCTAGCCAGCAGACATACTTAGAAATGCCATGAAAGTTCAAAAGTCAGTGGGGGCTTACCTATTTCCCTTGTTCCTGGTAAAGGTGCAAGAGAGGTTATGATGGCTGCACCAATCGCAGGAGCCACCCGGGCGTGTGGTGAAGCATTGGATCTGCGTGATGTCTGTTAGATTGGTTTGAAGAGCAATTGCCTCAAAATAGACGCATTGAGGATATTAATCGGGGCTGTATGAACTCGGTTCATGTTCATCGGAGAAGATGATCGTGAATTGCTCCCCCGAGTCAGGACTTAGAACTCGGAAGGACGGAAGGGAACTTGTGCCTGCGTCTCCGAAACTTTTGCCTGGTTCACGCCTGCTAAGGCACTCGGGCATCCGCGCCTTCCTCAGGGCCGTGAAGTCGAACATGTTGTCGCATCGCGAGGTACACACCGGTGACAGTACATTGGGCTGGACTCCTGGAGGTCGGAATTGTTCGGGGCGAGACTTGCCTTTCTCTTGAAGCATACGTCACATGCTCGTTTCGGTGGCATGGTGGGGTAGCTGAAGGCACAATGCAGAATTAGTCGCAAGGGGCCTCAGTAAGATTGGGTTGGGAAGTGACTGAGAAAATCATGTTTGGGGACAAAGTTGCTTCTGGAGGTTCTAAGGAAGGTGCAAGTTGTCGACCGGGATCGGGCGTTGGGAGGCAGGAGCATCTCACGCTACTCCATAAAGTGGCCAGCGCAGGGATGACAGGCCAATGAAATGCGCCACACTGAAGCCGTTTGATGACTAATCGGACATGAGCACCGATTACATAAGGCAAGTTGACTTCCTGCAGCCAATTAGGTTACATGGACTTTCCGACTTCAAGTCGTATTCGTAGTGAGACGATGCGATGACGGTAGTTTCTGCCATTGAAAAAAAGCGAAGGACTTGTGCTCTCGGATATCGGCCTTCGAAAGTGGCGTGGTTTCTGAAGAGAAAGTGCCGTGGATTCATCTATTAATACTCGGCTCTTTGCTCAAGGCAACATCAACACCAACTTGGCCACTCATCTCAAACACATCGCACGAACCAAATCTTTCTTCAGCATGGCCCCTCTATCTGCTTCCTGGATTCGGCTCATCTCGAACCCCCGTCTTCAGCGCTCCTCCCAAGTGTTGTCCATCGCCAACTCCAAGGCATGGATCTTTGGCGGCGAGCTTCTACCCCGACAACCAGTCGATAACCAACTCGACGTCATTGATCTTTCTCCAGATGGACTGGAAGGTATGTTAACTGATATAAAACTAGTCGTCCTTCTCACAAGCCGACTTTGATAGCCAAGGGACAAACCTTGACAGCACCCGACCTTGCCCCATCTCCCCGCGTGGGCACCGCGAGCGTCTCCCTCGATGGCAAGATTTGGCTCTTCTCCGGCAGAGGCGGCGTGGCCATGGATGCCATCGAGGAAAAGGGCAACATTTGGCGCTACTCTCCCGCCACACTCCAATGGGACCTGATCCGCGCCACGTCGGCCGCGTATCCCGTATCACGCAGCTACCACGCCATGGCCTCGGACGGCGAGAAGACCATCTTCTTCCACGCCGGGTGTCCGGCAAAGGGCCGGCTCGCGGACCTCTGGGCCTTTGACACAGAGGCCTGTACCTGGACCGAGCTGCCCTCCGCCCCGGGCCCTCCGCGAGGCGGGACGTCGATTGCCTTTTGCGCCGGGAAGTTGTACCGGATGGGCGGGTTCGACGGTAGCAAGGAGCAAGGAGGGGCGTTGGACGTGTACGATCCAAGCTCCAAGACGTGGCAGACGTTGTCGTTTGTCGCGGACGGAGTTGCTGGTCCCGGGGCGCGCAGCGTGGCTACGTTGCTGGCCATCAAGACGCCAACGGGGAGGGATGCGTTGGTGACCATGTTTGGAGAGCAGGATCCTTCGTCGCTTGGGCACGCCGGGGCCGGGAAGATGTTGAGCGATGTGTGGGCTTTTGATGTGCAGGACGCGGCGTGGAGCAAGGTGGTGATTAGGGGGGAGGATCGGCCGGCGCCTCGAGGGTGGTTTGGTGCGGATGTGTTGGTGAGCGAGGAGAATGGATATGATATGGTTGTTCATGGAGGACTGGCAGAGGATAATACACGGCTGGGGGATGTGTGGAAGTTGGTGTTTGAGTAGGTGAGAACGAATGGCGACTTGACCATCCGGGGAGGTGACCGTGATTGGAGCTGTGTCTAAACCCGTAGGAAGAATGAATCAGATGTGTTCAGATTTGCGCATTCAGAACCAGTCGTCTTTGAAGCTTGGTTTAAGTCCACAACGGTATCGACGGCACCAGAGAGAATAGAAACTAGACTTCACCACCCTGAGCTTTGAAATATCAGAGTGCTGCGCATATTGAAAGTCTTTGGCTGCCAACGTGCCAGTTCCGATGCAAATGCTTGGCCAAGTGGTTGCTATTACAGAGCTTCTCGTGGAGATCGTCTTGTCTGTACAAAGTCGTCAAGGCCACTCCGAGACCTCCAATTTGTACTCTTGAACCTCTACCCCGCGAAACGGCGCCTTATAGACCCAATAGTCAACCTCCGTAGCCCTTTCCGCTCCTTGTCTTTCTGAACTTGACATTTCCGAACCTCCTCATCGCTCCGCCCCCATTCCCTCCACTGAACCTCATCAAGCGGCCCATCCAGCGCCACCCTGAACCTCAAATGTCCCCTATCCCTCCGCCTCGGCACCAACGCCTCTCTCCCCTCCTGCAACGACAACCGATGCAGCTCCATCTTCTCATCGTGCCTCATATCCGGACACGCCGCGAGG
Source organism: Thelonectria blattea (assembly GCA_024115155.1). Classification (NCBI taxonomy): domain Eukaryota; kingdom Fungi; phylum Ascomycota; class Sordariomycetes; order Hypocreales; family Nectriaceae; genus Thelonectria; species Thelonectria blattea. Next base: position 26,463 of record JAMQMW010000866.1, read on the forward strand.
ATCCACCCTTCCGTCTCGGGCGTCTCCCCGTCATACACCATGCTGCACTCAAACGTCACCGAGTTATCCTCGTTCCATCCGCGAAGCGCGCCCTGGCCGCCGGGGAAACTGCCCCAGCCGGAGTGGATGGTTAAGTGCTGGATGTTGGGGTTGCGGTGGCGCAGGTGGGCGAAGATGTGACGGGCTGAAGATGCGGTTAGGAGGGGGGTTGGGGCTGGGGGGTGGGAGCCTAGAGGGAGGTAGAGCTCGATGGTGCGGACGTGGGGGAAGGTGGCTATGGCGTCGAGGGTTGCGTAGGGCCAGTGGGTGTTGTTGGAGCGGGTGAGGTCGATAGTTAGGTGTTCGAGGTGGATGAGAGTGCGGCTTAGGTGGAGGAGGTCAGGGGTTGGTATCAGGGGGCGCGGTTTGTCGCGGCCGCTTCTCTGCCAGTCTGCTTCGTTTTCGTGAATCGTGAGGTGTCGCAATGTTGCGCCGAAGCGGTCGAGCATTTCCGGCTTGCCGTCTACATAGTCCCAGTTGCGGAGGTTCATGACTTCTATCGGGGACTCGACGAGCTCCAGAAACCAGGTGCTCACCGTCTCGTGGTCCAGCGTGAGCTCCCTCAGACTGGTCAACTTGGGGGCTATCGCGCAAGCTAGGAAATACTCGATGGGATGCAGCCGCACCAGCCGAGACCAGTCAAACGCCTCCCCCCAGTAATCCCACTCGGGCCCGCGACCGCGGTACCCGATCCGATGAGGCAGACCTTCCATGCCCCGACCCCACGGGTACTGCATCATGCCGAGCTCCTCGAGCGGCTGGGGCTTCTCCCCGCGGAGGAAGTTGAGCCCCGTGTACGGCGCGTCGGCGCTTTCGGGTCCGCCGCCGGTGCATGTCCCGCGGGGGTACCAGATGTCCATGAAGGGAATCGCGGTGAGGTTCGGACACGTGAGGAGCACTTCCTTCAGGACGGCGGTCGTCTGGGCGCAGCCGGGTTTCTCGTCCTTGTACTTGATGCGGACGGTCAGGCTGCGGAGGTTCTGGTTGTGCGCGAGGGGACGCAGGAATGAGCGGGCTAGGGCGTGGGCTTCGGGGGAGTCGTTGCAGAAGACGGTGGTGTGGAGGTGGGTTGAGGGAGATAGGGATTCGAGGATGGGAGGGGGGATGGGAACGACTGTGTCGCCGTCGTGATCGGTGCCGAACCATCGGCGGTCCCAGTGGCCGGGTCCTTCGCAGGCGACGGTCCAGTGTAAGTTGCGAAGGCCCGTCATGGAGGGGATCATCTCGACGAGACGGGATACCATGTCAACGATGTCCTGTTGGGACTCATCGTACCTCGTGCCCGTGACTCGAAGCGTGCGAACGGCTCGAACGTGGCCGAGGCGTTGAATGATGCGCAGGCGCTCGAGAACATGCGCGTTCTTGTCCTGGTCGAGATCAAAGTGTACATCCCGATGCTGCACGAAGCGCACTTGTTCGTACAGAGAGGAACTCAACAGCGCTATGATCTTGACGTCTTCGGGGCACGCGTCGTGGATTAGGGAGAGGATGTGTCGTACGATGGGATCAGGGAGCTGCGCCACTGAGGGCTTCGCGGGGTCGAGAGGGATTGGTTCTCGGATTGTGATGAGGGAGGGCTTGGGGCGGAGGTGGGGGATGAAGTGGGAGATGGGGTTGGGGTGAAGATGGGGGATTAGATGAGAGAAGCGGTGTTTGGATGTCATGGTTTGGTTATTTGGGGTTTATGTTGAGGATGAACGGAAGAGTCGGACGAGTGAGAATATATAGGGTTGGATGTTGGCCACGGGACTTGATCCTTCAATGTAAGCGCACGCCAGGCTCCAGCCAGGGATCGACACTATCGTCTCATGTAAAGAGGCGACCAACATGAGGAATGTATTTAGGTGTTTTTAGTAGCCTTGCACTGTAAATGTAGGCTGTAGACTTGTAAGACTCGAAGACGTGAAGTGTTTGTATTGTGGCTAAGCTGTAGACTGATTATAGGCTTTGACTCTTCTCTGTCTAGGTAGCTTGAGGGTTTCCATGCACAACCAGACCAGGCTATCGGGCCATCAAAAGCACAATAAAACCATATGAAGAGGCATTCTCAACTTCAATAATAGGCACTTGGAGGTGGTTGCTGATTTATCAAGGTGGACAACAGTGTCTTTGTCTAAAATCTAATAAATGGGATACATCGAAGAGAAGATGAATGTAGTGTACTCAATCCATACACAAACCACACCGAACAACTCGAGATGAACCTCACAGCTCACTCAAACCACTCCCCCAAATCAAAAAGCCGCGAGCCCAGAAGCTCCATCAAAAGCAGGAATCCCCTGCCCCTTACCAACCAGTCCCCCAACCTCCTTCAACGACCCATCCTCCAAAACCTTATATCCCGCAACCGCCCCGGCCCCTCGCAGCAAGTTATACAAGTACTTCCCATCCCCGCTCAGCGCCAAATCAACCGGCTGACTATCCTTCCCGCCCGGCATCGCCGCCGCGCCAGCAATCAACTCAACCGACCCGTCCTCGGCCAACCGGTAACTCGAAATAGACCCCGAGACAAAGTTCGCCGTGTAAGCGTAGCGCTCGTCGGGCGTGACCACGACCCAGCAGCTATCCGTCTGGTCGTTCCGGGCCGAGTGGGTGACAGCGGTCAGGCTGGGTGCTTGGCCTGAGTTGAGGCGGTAACTGGATAGCGCGCTGTTTGCCAGCGAGGGGAGGCCCGATTCGGCGACGTACAGAGTGCTCCCGTTGTTGAAGGCCGCGGCGAAGGGGCGGATGCCGCTGGAGGAAATGGTGGTCATGGGCCCGGTGGCGAGGCCGTCTTTGGAGACGGAGAAGACGTCGAGGGTGCTGCCGACTTTGTTGGTGACGATGAGGGAGTGGCCGTCGGGGGAGAAGGTGACGACTCCCGGGACGCCGATGGGGGTGCTGAGGGGGATGGTTTCGTTGGTCAGGGGCGTGAGAGTGCCGTCTTTCTGGTTGACGCTGAAGCCCAAGATGCCCGTCGAAGCAACCGACCCGGCAAGCACGTACGCATACCCAGTGCTGCTGAGCGAGATGCTCAACGGCTGATCGCCCCCGTACACAGTCTGCACGCGAGACAAGCACGAGCCCTTGACGGCAAACACGGAAACCAAGTCGTTGGCCGGGCTGACGGCGTAGAGGAAGCGTCGGTCGGGGCCGAGACTCAGGCCGCCCTGGGTGTCAAAGTCGACGCCCTGGCCGCGGCCGAGGGTGGAATAGGCGCCGGTTTGGGTGAGGAGGCCGCGGGCGTTGCGGGAGAAGGAAATGATTTTGTTGTCGGAGGCGACGTTTGTGAGGGCGAAGACGGCGCCGACTTCGTCTTTGGGGGGGGAGCAGCGGGTTGCTGAGGTTAGGGGGAGGAGGGGGAGGAGGGTAGAGAGCTTCATGTTGATGCAATGGACAATAGTGTTCGGTTGTGTTTGATGGGTGAATGAGTGGTGATTGTATGAGTGATGACTTCGGAGACCATCTGTTGAGGTTGATCACTTATATACCCAGATGAAAGTGAGTTGAAGACATCTTGATCAACATCAGGGGCTAGCTAGTACCAACTCCAACGTCATCAAGCCAATTTCCAACCTCGACCTGATTCCATCTCATCAACGCCATTCAAGCCCATCAGTGAGCCTCCTGGTCGTTAGTCCCCAGCGCCGAAATGAATTGTGGCTTTCATCTGCACGTCAGCACATTGCGACGTTGAGTTGAGTGCTGTGTGTGCGGTGCGGCTGGAAACACCCAAGAAACAGACCAAGACGATGAGGAATTAATTCGAGAACGAGAATTATTGATTATTGAACATCTTTGGAATCATGGCCGTTTTTGACAATGCGCCATGCATTTCTGGCCCATGATTCCAAACTGCTGCCGGCGAGTGGTTTCTTGTACGTAAGAGTTTGTTGGTGCTATGACATGGATCGAACACTACATGCGGCACTCATACAAGAGGAAGAAGCATGTAAAGAGACATGTTGACAATGCCAATTTCAAAGTATAAAGACGTCAAATTTCCTACAAGAATTCATATTAGCATTCACAGCAAGCCATCACTACAACTTCATCATGGGAAAACAGGTACGCCCCCGTCAGTCTCCAGTCCTCCAAGGCCAACCATGTCTCACCACCACAGTTCACCATTTACTCCTTTGTCGGCTCTCAATGGGCCGGCGTCGCTCATCTCGCCCTGGCCGAGAAGGGCTTCACCGAAGCAGACTACCACGTCGAAGAGATTGACCTAGGTGAGACCATCACCATCTATAACTTGCAGTCAGTGTAAACCAAGAATCAAGCTGACAGTTGAGCAAGTCGCCGCTCGCAACTTTGACCCCCAGTACCTCGAAATCAACCCCAACGGCACCGTCCCCTCCCTCACCTCGCCATCCCTCGACAAGCCCCTTTCCGAAAGCACCGACATTGCGCGGTACCTCGATTCCCTCAAGGGAGCACCTACTCTCGTCCCCAAAGACGAATCGACCAAGAAGACGGTGCAGAAGCTGCTCGACCTGGTGCACTCCCACAAAGTCGACACGAACATCCTCCTCCTCCAAGCCAGAGACGCAGACGAGCTGAACAGCAAGATCAACAGCGACTGGAAGACCTTCGTCGCCAACCGACAAGCCAAGCTCGAGAAAGAGCGCATCGCACACCCAGAGCACCCGTTCTACGGACCCAAGGCACTCGAAAACGGACAACTGCATAAACTCTACACCACGCAAATTGGCCCTGCTCACGAAACCTTCTTCGCAGCCACGCATGAGGCATACAGGGGTTTTGCGGAGGGCATGGCCGAGCTGGATGAGTTGTTGGTTCTTCCGTACGCGGCGGGCGAGGAGTTGACCGAGGCGGATTTGCATGTTGCGGCGTGGCTGGCGCATGCGATGGTGGGGGCCGGGACGGATGTGACACAGAGGGAGGACTTTGGGCCGTTGGAGGAGGTTATTGGGAGGACGGTGGAGGGGTTTCGGGTTGGGGGGAGGATCAGGGAGTGGTGGGGGAGGGTGCTTGGGAGGGAGGCGTTTGGGAAGGTGTATCCTGTTCTTCATTAGGACTTCAGGAGTGATGGGGGGTGGGATTGATGTGGGTGAAATGGTATAGTTAGGTTTATGATTCTCAATAGGGTGCGTGATGTGAAAGAGAATGGGATCCGTCATGGCTACCTAGGAAGCGCTTATACTTGCGTGAAGGTGGAACTGCGAAACTGTCATGTCAACCAGGACTGAATACTAACGAGGACTTGTTCATCCTGAGAGGCTCCGAGTAGAAAAGATGAAAATACCCCATTAAACTTAATGCGATTAGGTCAACCTGACGACAAGCAACTCTGCCATGGGCCTCATCCAAGTTCTTTATATACCTCTATATATATATATAAATCGAAGTGGTTACCCTATAGCGTCTCCATGGCCATTGAGGGGCAGCTGGACACGGCCCGATGACGATGGCTTCAATGCAAGGACAGGGGTATGGTGAAGTGGCTCGCCAAAGCCAGTGGCAAAGGATCATGATAACAAGGATACTTGAGGGCATTTCCTAAGCAGATCCCGAAGTGAAATATCACCACGGCATGAGGCGTTCTGAGGATATCCGGATCAAATGGCCTCATTACTACCCAGCCAAGGCAACAAAAATAGACGACCAACACGGCTCAACAGCCATGCCCAAGTGGCTTAGACATTTAAAAGCCCTCCCCGTCACGATTCCAAGGAAATTTGAAGGAGCACACTCCATGATCATCTATGCCCATCCCCCGCAAAAGCACAGCCAACACCAACGGCCATCAGCCACACAGCGCACCATTCGGCCTGATCGAGTTAGACTGATCACCGCGACCTTCTGGAATATTTCCTCATCGGGACATTTCCAGCGCTGTTGTGCCTGCGCGACGGGATTGAGAAGCGGTTTGTTCCTCCAGAGTCCAGATGAACTGGTCTATGACATGGAAGTCGATCCTCTGCTCGATCGCTGCGTGTGTCCCGAATGGGGGAGTTTAGGGCTTTAGCTGCGATGGCGAGGAAGTATATAAGATGGTGTTCTGTCGAGATGTTCTTCTCTCAAGTCCTCATTGAGTCCCATCCTCTTAGTGAACTCACTACACTATTCACACCCAGTGACCTCTTCACTCTCAGTCATCATGCTCCGCCCACACATCCTCGCCCTCCTCGCCCTCACCCCCCCCATCCTCGCCGACCACGTAGGCTCCGGCTACTTCCCTCCCACCGACCTAACCTCCAACTCCAGCCTCGTCTCCCAAGCCTGGCAAGCCTTCACCACCCAACTCACCAACCTCATCGACGCCCGCGCCGGCGAATCCTCCGAAGATGACCTCGTGGCCGCCTTTGCCGCCAACCCGGCAAACTTGGCGTGGAACATTACTTTCTCCATGAACATGTTCTCCCTATACGACGATTCCGCCGTGGAAGACTTGCAGTTCCACCACGTCTCCAACGAGGTTTCCAAGTCCAAGATTGGCACCACGCGCGTCCACGGCGATAGCATATACCGCGTACAAAGCGTAACGAAAGCCATGACCGCCTACGCAGCCATGATGAACCTCGAGCCCGAAGAATGGGAAAAACCACTCATCAAAATCTTCCCCGAACTGCAAGACCACATCCCCAAAAACCCTTCCTTCCCGCTCCCCGACTGGACCGAAATCACGCCCATGGCGCTCGCCGCGCAAATCGCCGGCGTGTCCCCCACGTTTCCCATCTTCAGCACCTACGCCGCGACCGAATCTGTGGCTCTCTCGCTGGGTCTGCCGCCGCTGGACCCGGAGACGGATCCGGTGTGGGGGAATATCCCGTGCGAGCTGAGCACGCCGTGTGCGTTGAACAACGGGAGTAATTTTGCGCTGACGGTGGGTGTTGAGCCGAGGGTGTTTGATTCGTGGACGACGCCGAACTATGCGAACACGGGGTACATCCTCTTCGGCCAGGCGCTGGCTCGGTTGACGGGGAGGAACACGACGGATGTTGTTGCGGAAGACATCTTTGCGCCCCTGGGCATGACCAACTCGCACACCCACGGTATCAAGCTCTCGGAGCTCAAAAACGCCGTGGTCCCGGTTGAAGACGAATCCGCAGCCTGGCTCCTCTACCAAGGCGACGGCGAACTCACCACCCCCTCAGGCGGCGTCCTCTCAACGACAAACGACCTCGCCAAACTCGGCATCTCCATCCTCAATCACACCCTCCTCCGCCCCGCGGTCACCCGCCGCTGGATGAAGCCGCGCTCGCACACGGCGCGTCTGGATTACTCGGTCGGAGCCCCCTGGGAGATTCCGCGGTACAAGAACCCCAAGACGGGGGTCGTCACGGATATTTACACGAAGGCGGGGGACGGGAACTCGGCGACGGCGCTGTTCGTCTTGGTGCCGGAGTTTGGGGTCGGGTTTAGTTACTTGTCGATGAACGAGGTCGACGTGGTGAGGGATGCGGTGGGTGGTGCGATTGGGGATTTATTCGCGGAGGTGATGATTCCTGCCTTGTCGGAGCAGGCGGCTGTTGAGACGGAGGATAAGTTTGGGGGGACTTATACGGCGAGGGAGCTCAACTCAAGCCTATCCCTCGCGGTCAACACGACGGAGGGTGCGTCTCCGGGGCTGAGGATCACGAAGTTTGTCAGCAACGGGACGGATGTGCTCGCCGCGGACGAGACGTTTCCGAAGCGTTTGGTGGCGGTCACGAGGGAGGGAAGACAGATGGTGATGCAGGGGTTGACGGAGAACGATGCGCCGAACAAGGCGTCGCAGTTTGTGTCGTCGTTTGTGGGGGCGGATTGGTTGTTGGCTGGGGCGGGGAGCTGGGGAGGCTTGCAGCAGGGCATGTTTGTGTTTGATGTTGATGGGTGTGGTGAGGCGAGGGATGTGAGGGGGTTGGCTTATAGGGTTAAGATGGGGAGGGACTCGAGGGAGTAGATGTGTTGGTGTTTATGTTTCGGATATTGTATTATTATAAGGCGTTGTGTAGAAGAAACCCCTATATCCATGGTGATGTATAGCTTTGGAGATGTCAGTGACAGGACGAGGACTGAGGTGCATTTCCCCTCCCACAGTAGATACACCAGTACACTCCTCAATACGCACCGCCTTCTGCAAGCATCTGTCACTGATAATGCATCAAGACCAAAGTAGAAATCTAAATGATACTGTACTGTACTGTACTGTACTGTACATAACGATACTGTACACTCAACTCACCCGCCGTAACCGCACCGACGATCAGTGCGGAGAAGGCGTAAGCCACCACGACGCACCATAGTCAACTAACCGTCCTTGGGTCGGCAGTCTTTCCGATTCACAACGAGGGCGGAAGACGAGGTGGCGGGCGTGTATAAGAGACGAGAGGGCATCACTACGACATTCCTCTCATCTCATCTCATCGCCATCTTTCACAGTTCAACTCACTCAACTCAACTCAACTCATCTTCATCGTCATGTCTCCCAAACGCTACGCCATCGTAGGCCTAGGCATCCGCTCCTCCTTCTACTACAACTCCATCATCCTCGACTTCCCCCACGCGGCCACCCTCGTCGCCCTCTGCGACACCAACCAAACCCGCCTCGACGCCGCAAACGACTCCATCGTCGCCCTCGGCAACCCCCGCCTCCCGACCTACAAAGACACCCAATTCGACCAGATGATCGCCGACCACAAACCAGACGTCGTCATCGTCCTCACCATCGACCGCTTCCACCACGTCTACTGCATCCGCGCCATGGAACTCGGCTGCGACGCCGTCACAGAGAAACCAATGACCATTGACGAGGACAAGCTGCAGGCCATGGTGGATGCCGAGAAGCGTACTGGGAAGCAGGTGCGCGTGCTGTTCAACTATCGCTACGCGCCGCACCACACCAAGATGCGCGAGCTGGTGGCTTCCGGGGTGGTCGGGGAGATAACCACCGTGCACATGGACTGGATTCTCGACTGCGCTCACGGATCCGACTTTATGCGCCGCTGGCACAGGGTCAAGGAGAACAGCGGCGGGATCCAGATGCACAAGTCGATTCACCACTTCGACCTGGTTCACTACTGGCTCGACACGGAGCCCGAAATGGTCTACTGTCTCGGCGGGCTGCGCTTCTACGGCAAAGAGAACGCGCAGAGCCGCGGGGTAGAGAACCTGGGAGAACGATACCTGGGCAACGAAGCGGCCAAGAACGACCCGTTTGCGATTCGCATCGACGACAACGACAAGTTGCGCAAGCTGTACCTGGAAGCAGAGCACGAAGACGGATACATCCGCGACCGGAACTGCTTCGCCGAGGGGATCACCATTGAAGACACGCTGAGCATGATTATCCGGTACCGCAACCGCGCCGTCATGACGTACAACACGTACGCCTACGCGCCGTGGGAGGGGTACAGGTGCGTCTTCAACGGGACGAAGGGCCGCATCGAGATCAACGTCGTCGAGAGCGGGTACTCTGCTGGCGGGGAGCCGGTGGTCAAGGAGGCGTCGGGCAAAGACAAGGACTACATCCAGGGCGGCGTGGAGCAGACAAAGATTGTGGTGTATCCGTTGTTCGGAGAGCCGCGCGTGATCGAGGTGGAAAAGGGCGAGGGGGGACACGGAGGCGGGGATCCGTTGATCTTGAGGGATGTGATTCTGGGGACGGGGGATAAGAGGGCGGCGTATATTCGGGATGGAGGGAATGCCGTGTTGGTGGGCGTGGGCGCGAATAAGTCGATGGAGTCGGGGTTGCCGGTGAATGTGCAAGAGTTGGTGAAGTGGTAGTCATGATGCATTAATGGCATGTGTGTGCTTTTACAAGACTTGTCCGTTGTCCATGTGAAGATATTCCCACGTGGCCGGGTCGCGGAACCCGTTGAGGAGACCGTAGTCGAAGAGGTCGTCAAACGCCAGGTCTAGCTGGAAGTTGGACGCACTGAGGACCTCTCCATCCAAGCTGAGGGGACTGGAGAGGGGGAGAGCCGCCAAACCAACTGGTTCCCTCCGACTCGGGGGTTCAACCAGTCCCTCTGCGACACTCAAAACTCTGTGAGCCGTTGCACCTTGAGCATTGACAGATCTCTCACCCTCCCCAACCCTCGACCTCGTCACCCTCCAGAGCTTCCTCGCCAACCTGGCCATCCCCTTGACGCTCGTCCACCTCTGCCCCAGCTCGTCCAACGCACCGCAGCACAACTCCAAATCCCTACACGCCGCCTCGACGCCCCGCTGACTATCTCTCAAGGCGCGATAAATGACCGTGGTGCACATGGACACGGCGTACGGGACCAGCGGTAGCGGCGGGAGGTTCTCGGTGACGCCGCCGGCGACGATGCTCAGGATGCAGTCAGTCGAGGCGAGACGGCGCGCGTACAGGGGAGTGCCTGGGCCGCTGTGGCGACAGGAGAGCATGGCGGCTACGTGGTACCATATTTCGAGGTATGCTATTCGGTCAGTTGCCTCTGCGTGCGTGTCGAGACTCGAGAAACGTTGGGAACCCACCTTGATGAGGTCGATAGAACATGGCAAACCCCATCCCCTCGGTAACCTCGGCCAACGAGGGAAACACCTCGCAATCATCCACCACGGCCGTCGAAGTAGCCTTGTACACCTTTGTCGCCTTAATCATGACATCCCCCAACCTCAACGCCGTCCCCATGACCTGCGACCTGTACCCATCCGCCCTCACTTCCGGCCTCATTATCCCAACATCAGAATCGTCAATCATAAACGGCGCCGCCCCCGCAGTAATGGGCTTGTTCAGCCGGTCCAAGTTCCGCAGCGTCCACCACAGCTGGTCGCACTGCTCCCGGTCCGGATTCCCGGGGACCACGTGGTGCAGCGAGAGCGACCAGGCTTCGCAGATGGCTTGCGAGAGGTGCCGCAGGGAAGAGTCGACGCCGGTGCGGCCGTCGTTGTGGAGGTGCATGAGGGCGAGGATTTGGACTTTGGTTACGCGGTCGGGTTCGAGATCTGCGCGGACGGCTTCCTCGAGACCACGGAGCAGGGCGGCGGCAAAGTCGAGCGGTTCCAGCACGGGACCGTCGTCGGTGAGGCGGAGGAACGGCGGTGCTTGGAAGGCTTTGCAGGCGACGAGGCAGATGGCTCGCACCAAGTAGACGGAGCACTTGCCATTGCTGTGCTGGCGGAGCACGCGAGCGGCGTCAACGACGGGCACCAAGTCATCGAGGAGAGAAATGTAAATGGGCAATAGCCCATCCGTCGTCGACCTCGGCAGCTCGAGAAACGCGCCGACTTCCTCAAGGTATTTCCGCTGATACTCCGAGAGCGGAGGGGGAGGTTGCCAGCGGTGTCGCTTGTACCATATCGACTGACGACGAGCCTTTTGGTCGCCGACGCTGCTGGTGACGTCTACAGCCGGCTGGGCGATGGAATTTGGCGTAGCCGGGGCTGGCGGCCCCGAGGGTAACGCGGCGGGCGCGTACGAGAGATCTTCGAGGACAGATTCCGGGTTGTAAGGCCCCGAACGACATGGATTGGGCGTGGATTCACGCGTCGTCGTTTCCGACTGAGGCGTCTGCGGGAGACGCGTCCCTTGAGTCGGGCCTGCCGGGGGAGGTTCCAAGTGGAAGCATTTCTTCTTGCGCACGCGACAGACCTGGCAGGGTGAGAGTCAATCAGCAAGCCTATCGCTACTGTCCAAGGGGAGAATGAGTACTCATCTCGAGTGACGCGCTTCCTCGATTCCACCGTGGGCGGTTGCCATACGAGCTGCATCGGACCAGCAAAAGTGTGAGTGTACCGCTCGAGCATCGGGATTTGTTCCAAAAGAGTCCATGTCCGACTGCGAGAATCGTTCAACGTCGGGAAAAGGAGCACGTCTCACGGATGACTGACCCCGTGACGTTGATTCCGCCCCGAAAGAGGCAACGCTCCGACTGGTGTTCGACGACGTGTGGCCACTCATGTTGCTCCCGCGATGCAAGGACGCGGGGAAATTCGGTTGTTGGCAAGGATCTACATAGTAATGCGTTTGGAGCGGGGATGCGGGGGGGTTGAGCGTGGAGGTGGTTAACCTGAGGTGTTTATCAAGGTGGGATGTTGGCCTGCTATTCCAGGCATGGACAAGGAAGAACCAGTCCTTGCTTCAGTGGCTCAAGAGAGCCCCAAAGGGTAGTCAAGGCCAGAGAAATGTTCTTGAATGGTTATACCGTAATTGAAGCATAATGACAATAAATTATGAATTACCCCGATCCAAATAGTAAGACAATCGCTGGATGTCAAGGTACGTACCCCTCCCACTTACACGGCCTGTCGCCTCACACAGCCCAACCACCACACTCAAAACCACATTCCATTCTCTCCAACCTCCCATCACTCCATCCTCACATCAATCACTCTTACATCAATCACCAATCCCTCACATCAACCATCCTCACCCCTCCAACCCCTCACAACCTCCTCCATTCACAGGATTACACCTCACCACCTTCCCTCCCCCCAACATCACCGCATAATCCACCCCCCACCGCGCACTCATCCCATACGCCTGAAAATCCGTCGAAACAATCTGCGCGCCGCTCGCAAACGCCTCGTCCCGCCGCTCCGTCACGTTTCTCGACAATATCGTACTCAACGGCTCGTCAGCCCGTGTGCGCACCCAGTACCCCGCCTTGACCTGCTCCTGGATGTTCCTTCGCTCCTCGCCCATCGGGTCATTCAACTACACCAAGTCAGCACCAATCCGTAGTCTGTAAACCCCCCGACTCTCACCAGAACACACCTTTTGAAACGCGCAATCAGCCTTCCCCGGCCTCGAATTCGTAAACACAATCCTCCCCTCCAAACTCGGCCTCCCCCCAACATACGCATCCCTGACCTCGTGAACCGGCCCGTTATCCATAAAGAACAACACCCTCCCCCTCGCGCTCTCCAAGTCGGGCCACCCGTGTGTCAAAACCGACTCCTCCAGCGTCATCCCGCTCCTCCGCAAATCATCAGGCACCACCATCCTCTCCCTCGGAAACACCTCCCGAATCTCCTCGTCAAACTCCCTCAACAACGTCTGATTCGCCCACGACACCGCCCCCGCGCCGCTCCACGCCGAGATCATCGCGTCCGTCGTCTTGAACTCAATCATGATCGGGATAGGAACATGACCCGGATGCCTATCGCTCCAGTCCTTGATCACCCCGAGGCACGTCTTCAGCGTCGAGCACGTACTGTGGTAATCTGCGTCCACCACGTGAAACACCTTGATCCCCTTCCCTCGCAGCGCCGGCACATCTCCCTCCTCGCCAACCTTCCTCCGAATCAGCGGCTCCGCATACCTGCCCCCCTCGGGATCCGCGTAGACATCCAGCTCGAAGCTCCTCACCCCCTGGAACTCGGCCTGCACGTCGAGCGCCGGGTGCGAGTAGAACAGGTGTCTCGCATCGGGCGTCATCTCCAACAGCGCGCGCTGCTCCTCAAAGGGTCCCTCGGCGTGGTACGAGTTGTGCGTGCCCACCACCTGCGCCTGGTTCATGCGGACGGTGCCCGACGACCACTTGAGGCCGTTGCTCATGTACGTCTGCGTCGTCTGGCTCGAGTCGGCCGTGTTGCTGAAGTGCGCTAAGAGCACTAGGTTGGTGCACACGAGGGCCGCCGTGTAGGCGAGGGCCGTCAAGATCCTCTTCAAGAGTCGAGCCATTGTCGAGTTGAGGTGAAGTGGGAGAGTTGCGGCTCAATTGAACCCCATCAGAAAAAGGTGACCTTGTGCATCTCATGACCTGCCACATGTTTGCATCTTCTGTTTTCCAGCTCCGGCGATTCCCATAGGTTGCCCCTGAAGCACGGGCAACGAGTTTTGCAGGGGAGCCTTGCGGCGTGATGAGTGGAAACAGCGAGGACAGTGCAACAAAATGCATCGCTTGTGTATTCATTCGTGACGTGAAATGTTACTGCTACCTTCTAAGAACGCTGAATAACGTACAGGCTAATAGACCAAGAAAGACGAACAATCTCCCGCAGGAATAGGCAAATGCACCCACGATCCATCGGGACCAGTGCCGGACCACCATCAGCGACTCCAAGCCTCATCAAGACTGCAAGCTGGCCGTCGCAATTCTCGTTGGAGCTGATTAGTGATTACGGCAAAGTAGCGGAAGAAGCGTTCGAAATGGCTGGAGACGCTTTCAGGCGAATAGGACGGACTGCATTCGAGGTTAGCACCCTTGACTCTGCCCTCAGTACTGTACCATGTACGAATAGGCACCTGTCCTCTGCCTGCGTTTGTGTGGAGCACATGCTTCTTTGTTTTCGCGCATCACTTCAATTTCCTCCTCCAAAGCTTCTCTTTGACATTGGACCTCCTGCGATTCCCAGGTCAACGCATGGAGCTCTTCGTCCGTCATGCCGTCGACTTTGGCTGGCGTCAGAATGTTTGGTATCTCGCGAATGAGGCAGTTTTCAATGACAAGGTTGAAGAGGTTGTGGGTGAATGTTCGCTGACACACCTGGTATAGTTAGTGGCAGCTCAGGACATTCGGTTGAACCACTTGCCTCGGTGTAGGCCTTGATCAACTCAAGAACCATGTCTGCGCCATGCTCTCCGCCATATATGTAGTCCGATGCAGGTTTGGAGGCGTCACTTCGATTGTTGTTCGTCCCCGACCCATCCGTGCGAGAGAGACGTTGCAAGGCCTTGGCCACGTTGGCTGACGTAGTGGCACAGAAATCCCCCTCGAGAGGAACAGACTGGCCCTCGACAATTGGACGCAAAATCTCTTCCAGCTTCTCGCAAACGATCTCCTCTCTCTCACTGAAAAAGGGGTCAACAATGTCACGCAACAGCGATTCGGAAATCGTGTTGTGGGCCTCCAGTGGTCCCGCGATATGAATGATGGCATCGTCGACAAAGGCCTTTGCGACGGTCATGATTTGGCGGAGGTGATGCTCGGCCATTCTCCTCCAGCCTTGGGCCAGATCTTGGAACGTCTGGATGGCTAGGTTATGGCTCGCTAGGCCAGGCAACTCCGAGCCCCGGTTGATGAAGACTCTCTTTTCCACCTCCTGCTTGAATTTATCCACGTCGACCCGTGTGGCCTCGACGTAGAAAAAGGGGTATTTCTTGAGGGTGCCGTCAAGATGGCGTGGTGGCGGAGAAGCATCAGGGCCAAGAGCGAGGCCCGAAGGGCCGCTCGTCTTCATCAAATACTCAAAGGCTTCATTGTAGGTCCGGACCTCGGCGCGCAGTTTTCCATCTTCATACCCCACGCTGCGAAAGAAGGTATCCTTGTAATTGCCGATGACTGCGTCGTGGGCCAAGCGCTGGAACTGGCTGGCAATTTCGATGAGAAGAGTCCTTCGTTGCTTAGGGGTCGTCCGAGGTTGGCCAAGCGCACGTAGCTCATCCTGTAGGTCTTGGAGGTGATCCTCAATGTCTTGCGTGATTCTTGCGAGGGACTGTTTCATCATGCCAAACTGGAGCTCGGCGATCCTCTTGCGCAGGGAGTGGACGCCGCAGCATTGGGGGAAGAGAAGAGGCCATTCGCTGGAAGCAAAGAATTGTCTTTCAGCGGCGTCCCTCGCGGCCATATCCTCGGGGTCTCCCTGGGCCCGGTTGCGCAAGACGTGCCATCCGGGCTCCTCCTCTTGGATCCGTTTCGTGGCCTTGGCCGTCTGGCTTGCTTCCCACTCGTTGTAGTTTGCAGGCTGCGCCATATCTGGCTTTGTGACGACGCCAATGGTTCTCTGCCACCCTGGGTCGAGTTTCTCAACACTGTAAAGGATGCTCTTCTTGTCGAAATCAGTATTGCTGGCGACAACGGCGAGAATGATGGTGCTTGGCTTCTCCATGTACTAATCGGCGATTTTGCGGGAGGCTTCACCATTTCCGCCTGCTTCGCCTGCGGTATGCCTTTTGAGGCTGGTTGGTATATCGAAGAGCGACAACGGATACAGATCGGGTCCTTCGATTATCACTCGCAAGATGTCGTTGGAAGTGTGACGACTGACCGCCTCGCAAGCAGCAAAGATGTGGTCGGCAGCTGCCTTGATGATTTGGGGCAAGTCGTTCTCGCCGAAAGTGGTCTTGTCATACTTGAACTGGGGCTTGGATTTGTCATCAGACAACAGTTTGATCTTGACGCGCCTCGCACTACGCCGACGGACAATGAGGTGAGTAGTAAACTGGGTATGGGTTCCAAGGGGAAACTGCAATCGCGTGATTGACTCGATGACGGCAGACTTTCCAGAGGATGGCTCACCCACAACGACGATGTCGGGGGAGAATCCAACCTTTGAGATGCCGTGGGCCTCAAGAGGCTCCGTGACCTCGTGCAAGAAACGGGCGGTAGGCGTATGGAGCTGGACAAAGGCGGCGGTGTCGAGATGGTGGTCCATGATGATTGAGATAACGAGCGGGATGTAGGAATAAAGATTGTAAGTGTATGCGTAGTTGCGTACAGAATGGGCTAGAATCGATGTTGTGGAAGATGTGGAGGAGTGAAGTTTTGTGCTGTCGGAGCTGAAGTTGGGGTTTGAGGCTTTGAGCCCATCACCTCACATCGAACCTGCCACCTCGTGCGTCACATCGCACCTGCCGCTTCGCATTGCACCTGCCATATTACATGGGAGGACCTGCTTCAGGTACATGTTAGTAGTCAGAAAGGACTCAGGGAGACCTTCTACCTTTTCCTTCCCGTGGTCCAGCCTTCCACAAGACTGTTTGACGCGATTGCTCTTCCGCAGTTTGACAAGCAGAGGGTGATTGCCCCCTTTCCCCACAAACCTGGCTGGCATTGGTGCTTGCGAGTTGCGTCATAACAAGACTTCGCCAATAATCGCCGGAGCCCTGTTAATAGGGTACATCAGACCTGTCACGTGGGGTCGCGATTCTACGTGACACGCACCAAATCGGGTCTAGCAGCGCGTTCGTCGCTGTGCGGTTTGGAAATGGGAATTGCAGCAGTATCGACTTCAATTCTGTTCCTTCTTCATCATTCACATTCACAATGCTTCGCCATTCCGACAAGGGCTTGTTGCCACGCCAATGCGACGTCTGTCGCAAGAAAGACGGCCTCCTTCGCTGCTCGGGCTGCCAGTCCGTCTACTACTGCGGCACCGAACACCAAATCTCGGACCGGCCTGCCCACAAGAAACGCTGCCAGGCGGTCAAGAAACTCCTCGCCGCTCTGAAAAAGGAGGACCAGGCCCTTCGCGATTTCCCCGGCGACTGGATGACGGCCGCCAATCCGTTCGAGTCGGGCGTTGGCCACTTCTGGGGCATTCACGAGACTCGTTCGTACATGCGTGCGCGATACGCCCTCGTCGATGAGTTGCTCATGCACTTTGGCTGGATCGGCGGACGCGTCGACGTGGTCCAAATTTCTCACGACCATTTGATGGAGATGATGCATCTGTGCTGGTCCGACAACATGGGCCTCCGTCACGTTGTTCCTCCCTTGATTATTCGCCTGGATAAGGATCAGGAAGCCTACGATTTCCTGTACTGGTGGGCGACAACCGGACAGGACAGCAAGTACGACTGGGGGAGCGGCGACCGCTATTTGAACATTCACGGTGCCGATGCCTTTGGACCTCTCCAGTCGGCATGGACCCATCGCTTCCTGGACCTGAGCCACGCAGCCTGCGTTGCCCTTATCAAGGTTCGCATCCTGCTCGATCTGCAGGCCATTCAGAATGCATCACGCGCGCTCAACGGTACCGTGCCCCAGGAAATCATCCAGATGATCCGCGGCGAGCTCATCAGCGGCATCGTCGCCTCCGACTCCAAGATTCTCCTCGGCAAGGTTGACGACATTGCCCGACACATCCAAAACATCAAGGAGCAGATCCGAACGCTCTACACCACCATGAACAAGAACAATCCCCATTTCATCCCCATGTTTCTCGACGACGCGATCAACGCCGTCAATAACCGCCCCAACATGTACTCGCCAGGCTCGCCGGAGGAGGCTGCCTTGACCATCGGCCAGGTGTTGCCTGCGTGGCTTGAGACCCCTGGCTCCATTGAGGTGCTCCGGGGTATCCGTGGAACGACCAAGTAATGTTTCTAGCGGGAGCGAAGTGGGATAATTGAAGACAGGGATTTTTGGCGAAGGAGTGCGTATGCTAGGCTCGTGGGATGCGAAGTTGATACTGATGTTCATTGCTCGTGAAGTTCTAGGCTCATGTTTCTCATCTACTCCGTAGTCTACAGCTCCCACGAAAATACAACATGGAGGGATTGGGTCTACTGAAGAAGACGCGTATTGTACTGACAACCTTCGTGTACTCTACATAATATCCTGGCCGTATTTCCAGCTCAATCAAGGTCGCGTCGAGCCCGTCAACTGCAGAACTTGCTGGCAAAACGGACTCTTCCTGCGGATCGAAGGCCCAAACCGGATGAACACAAACGGAATCACGGCCAAGACCAACGTGACAAAGGCCAACAACGAGCACGCCCACTGGATCCCCAGCGTGGTGTACATGGGAGATGCCGCCAGTGGCAGACACACGGCCGTGATGGATCTCGTCGTGCTTGCGGCGGCCTGCGCCGAGGCCGAAAACTGCTTGTATGCGTCGCCGAGGTAGGTCAGCATGGAGATGAAGATGATGAGGTAGCCTGTGCCGAAGAGGAGGCCGGATAGGGAGGGGACGGCGGGGTGGATTGAGGGGTACGAGGTCCAACCGAGCCAGAATAACGAGGCCACGACCCTGGGATGTTAGTTGGGGGAGGACACGAAGGGGGGGAAACGTACATTGGTCCTCCGATGCAGGCAGGTGGAAGTCGACGGTATTCGTCACTCACTGCCCAATTGGCTCCGGTTTCTAGAGCCCGAGCGTGATAGGAACTATACCATAGAAACACACCAAGGGCGGCCACCGAGCCGGCGGTGACTGAGGGATGTTAACACCACATGGATTATGTCTGGAGGTTCAAGTGCTTACCTGGTAAAAGGGTGAGACCGACCTCGCCTGGAGAGAGACCGTAGACACCTGTTTATGAGTTAATTGCAAGCGGTGAGGCAAAAGGACAATAATACCTTGAAAGATGATTGGGTATGCCTGGAAGAAGAGATAGAGAGTGGCGTAGATCATGGCGAGATACAGCGACGTAAACAGCACCACCGGCTCCTGATACATCATGACAAACGGTCTTGCGAAAATAACCTTGAGCTCCGAGAGAAGATCTTTACTCTCATGACGACCACCTGCAACGCCTGAGCCCGCGAGCCGTCGCTTGATGACGGGAACATACGTCTCCGGAAGCACCAGCATAACCGGCAACCCAACAACCGCAATCCCAAAGCCGATCCAAAACGACAACCGCCACGACACTATAGACGCATACCCCAATATAATCGGACCCAACGGTGGCGTCATAGACGTCGCACACATGAAATACGCCATAACCCTACCCCTCGTCGGTGCATCATCGTAAATATCCGCATACATCGGCCCAATAACCGCGTTCGGAGCCCCCGCCGCGATCCCGCAAAGCAGCCGAAACACCAGTAAGCCGGCAAACGTAGGACTCAGCGCGCAGCCGATGGTGAAGAAGGTGTAGGCCAGGTACGTCCCGACGAACACGGGGCGACGGCCCAGGTGTTCGCTCAGGGGGCCGAAGATGAGCGGGCCGACGGCGAAGCCGAGGAGGTAGATGGAGTTGAGGAGGACTGGTAGCGTTGGGTTGAGGACGGAGAAGGAAGTGGTGATAGGGCTGGTGGCTCCTGAGGGGAGGGACGAGCCGAGGCCGCTGTTGACGATGCTGACGATGCCGGCGGCGACTACGCGGCGTTTTTTCCACTGCGAGGGGGGAGGTTTAGAGATTTGGCCTGTAGTTGCTTCCAAGGGGTTTGGGAAGGATTCGTGGGGATACTGACTATTGAGAAGTGTACGGGGTTGTGCGAATCTGGCACGTCGAGGGCGTCCTCGAGTCTGGATCTTGCCTGTCGTATCGTCATCTTGCCTTGCCTTGCCTTGCCAGCGAAGACAAGCCGCCTGAAAGAGCCGCGGGATATGCTTTTTCGGTGTATGGTAGGAGATGAGTCAACACAGGAGCTACAGTACGGATACAGGCAGAAAATTTATGACATCGCGCCCTTTGAGGCTTTGACGCCCTACGCCCTAGCTGACCCCACGATTATGTCCGTTTTGGCTGGTGGGCTAGATAGGGTCTTGTCGGATATTGCCGAATGTCGAGTATGTCAGGCGTGTTTATTCCCTTGCCTCGGAGGTTCAAACTAGCTCTTGATCTTCGTCTTGTTCTGGGAAATCTATCAGGCCTCGTCTTTGTCTTAGACTCTTAGCTAATAGGCTCGTTCCTCTATGGAGTGAAGAATCATTCATTGGCATGGTGAATTCATCCGGCGCCAAACTTGAGTATCTTGGATATGTCTTGCCGGAAGTTCTTGTCTCCACGGGCCTGACAGGCCCAGCCGCTCAACTTAGAGTCTTAGAGCGTGGATGGAGACGGAGCGCATTTGCTCGACTCTCCAACTGTAGCTGGACCGTCTAGGTTGACACGCGACTGGTAACGAGCTCAATCCTTGGGAGTGCGGGCTAACCTCTATGAAAGATATTATGCTGGATTTCAAGCGCACTGGAATCTCTCCGTGACGTTCCGCCATACGTGTGACTAGTAAGCTCCTTTGATCTTGTCGGACACACGGGAAGTTGAGTTATGGCCCGAGTTAA
>JAMQMW010000867.1:0-15903 GCA_024115155.1 Thelonectria blattea
GGGGGAGTGTTGGGGGGGGGGAGGTGTAGGGTAGGAGGGTTTCGAGGGTCCCCCTATTTGAAGTTGGTTTGGTTGTTTTGTGCTGTATCTAGACTCAACCTATGCTCGTACATTCATGAAATACAAGTTTCTATAATCCGTCTGACGGATGAGTGTCCATTAGGAAACTGTGAAGATACGGTCAAGTCCTCCCAAACAACTTACCCCCGAGAAGACTTCGCCTATAAAGTCATGGCCCCCCAAAGTAACCTCGTCGAAGCCATGATATCCATGAAGACCAAAAATATTTATAAAAGTGTTATTTGGAATAAGTATTGAGTTGTGTCGAGTTGCCCTGATACTATTCTTGATTCATTAGTCAATAAACCTAAGCCTGCCCCCCCCTTTTCCATCTATTTCTACTGCCAGTTCATGCCATCCCAGTTATAATCCTGCAACCAGTTAAAGTCTATATCGACAAACGTCTCCATGACATCGGGCGGCTCCTCGACAGCCGCCGGCGACCCGTCCTCCTCGTTGATCCTCACGCCCTCCCGCTCGGCCACCTCCTTGAGCAACTCCCAGCTCTTGAGGCTTGTGCGCTCACCCGAGTCGACGACGGCCTGATCGATCTGGTCCTGCGACAAACGCGCCTCGATACTGTCGGCCAGGGTCAGACACGCCGTGATGAAGCAGTACCCCTTGATATTCGTCTCTCCCGAGCGAATGCGGCGCTCCGACCAGAGAATGGCGGCCTCCATGACGTCGCGCAGCTCGCGGCTGCCCATGGACGGCATGTCGCCCAGGGAGTCGCGCTCCTCCTCCTTCTTCTTGATGAGCTCCATGCCGATGGAGAAGAGGATCTGCACGGGGACGACGCGAAAGAGCCCCGCGGCGTTTGTGATGAGGCGGTCGAACAGGGCGACGGGGTCGGAGGATCCCGGCGGGTTGGACGGGTAGCGCGGGCGGGAGAGGTTGCAGATCTGGGCGACCTTGAGGGACGAGTCGAGCGAGACCTTGCGCGAGTAGTAGACGGTGGGGTCCTCGGCGGCGCGGCGGAGCATGGGCTGGTGGAGGGAGATGAAGCAGCGGTAGATGAAGAGCTGGACGAGGCCGCAGTGGAACTGGGTGATGGCGACGGGGCGGGACGGGGAGCGCTTCTCCTGCTGGGCGTAGGTGAGGGCCGCGAGGGTTTCCGTGAGGGTGCGGCAGGCCTTGGTGAGCTCCGAGTTGAGGCGGAGGGTTTCCGGGTACGAGTCCTTGGAGCGGAACTCGTTGACGTGCTTGAGGATGGCGAGGCGGAGGGGTTGCGAGCGGAGGAGGGCCAGCTGGACAGACATGTCGGTGAGGGCGTCTGGCGGCGGCGGCGAGTTGACGGGAGCCTTTGCTGCGGCTTCGGACTCGTCGGTCAGCTGGTCGTCGTCCAGGTTAGCCGGCAGACGCGTGTCGTAGTGCTTGGCCGAGATGAGCGGCGGCCCGCCGGCGTCGTAGGCCGACTGCAGGTTCAACTCGAGGATAGTTGCCCACAGCCTCCGACGCACCTCGGCGCGGTACACGGACATGTCGGCCAGGCAGCTCGGGTCGCGGTGCAAGCCCATGTACATTGCCTGCCGCACCAAACTCCCCGTGGTGACCCAGGTGAGGTCCTGTCCGACGGCCGACGTGGCCTTTGCGATGGTCAGCATGCACATGATCTGAATACCGGCAATGGTCATGCGGCTCTTCTCGGGCGGCAGGAGGAGCCACAGCTGGGCCTCGTGCACCCACTGCATGGCGCTGGACCGCAGGGTGAAGAGGTCGTCGTGCACCGTGGCGCCCAGGGCCATGCACAGCTGCATCTGCATGACGAACACGGTGTTTGCGGCGCTGGGGTTCTGCCAGTAGCGCGCGTACTCGGCGCGGAAGGTGGGCGCGTGGAGGATGCGGATGGCGCCCTCGAAGGTGCTGAAGTAGGCGTCGACGAGCTGGTCGGCGAGTTTCCGGGTCGGGATGCGCTGGCCGAGGGCGCCCGACGAGAGAGGGTTGAGGCGGCTCTCCTTGATGGTGCGGGCGAGGGCCTTGCACTTGATGAAGATGCGGTGCGGGCCGATCTTTTTGGCCTCTGCTTGTCGGAGGACGTTGAGGATGTTTGGGAACTGAAGATGTGTTAGTTACCTATAGGGAGCATGTGTCGAGGAGTCATGAGGAAGGAAGACTCACCATGTCGGCGCCGTTCATCCAGTGGCTCTGGCCAAAGAAGCGAGTCTTGGACACGGTCCCCTTCATGGGCGCCGTCTCCCGATCCTCCTCCTTGTCGTGATGATGCCCCTCGATCAGCCGATCTCCCGGCTTCGGCCCAATGTGGAACGAATCAGCCAACCTCTGCTCCAGCTCCCTCACCCTCTGCGCGAGGGCATCGACGGTACTTTCGGGCGTCGACCCGCCTATGGAAGTACTCGTCGTGGGCACGCTCGAAGCCGGGGGCTTGGGCGGCGGCACAATGTCCGACGACGAAGTGTCAAAGACCGGGGCCGACCGGGCCGGAACCTCGGACGACTGCGGAACACTGCTATTACCCCGGACGGCGGCGGCGACGGCCTTTCGCATCCGGGATGCCGGGATGTGCGTGGGCGCGTATGTGCACGGCGACATGTTGGACTTGATGCAGTTGACGCACGGCAGCCCGCGATCGCACCGGATCTTGCGCCGTCGGCACTGCTCGCACGAGAGGGCCGGACGCCGCCGCTTCTTGGTCCTCGGGGGGATGTCATCTCCCGGCGCCGGCTCCGGAGGGACTTCGGCCGCCGCCGCCGCGTCTTGGTCTTGGTCTTGGTCTTGGTCTTTCTCCTCCTCCTCTCGCAGCTGCTCCTCCGTGTTGAGCAGCCAGCCCGGATGCTCGAGCGTCAAGGGTGGGGGATGAGACATGGTTGGGGAAAAAGATAATACAATACAGCGAACGGGGAATTCACCTTCTGTTTGGTTAAATTAAATGCCGAGGGCTCTCGTAATTGTCGTAATCGATTCGTTCGTGATGCTTCGGTGTTTTGATGTCGTCGGGGAATTGAATTTGCCGGGCGAGCCGGGGCTTGTGATTGGTCGAGGGGCAATTCACCGAAGATGTGACTTGTATGAGTTTTTCAGTGTGACTCCCTTGGTTGAACTGACCAATACTCGTGGGTTAGGGGACTTTAGAGAGGTAACCTACGAGGATTTGTCCCAATAACGACTAATGTTGTATTGGCAGGAATCAGGTGTTGGTCCTCATGCAGGAGAATGTCTCCCTCCAATCTCCGGGATCCCGACTATTCGGAAGGTGACATCCTGCAACTCACATGTTCATACCGCTAAGAACAATAAACTCTCAAATGCCGAAGTGAAAGAATGAATACGGAAATACCCATGCAGGTGTAACCCTCGCTCCGCAGGAATATACGAAAATGCCGACCCCAGATGCAAACCTCACTCGCTTGAAAATGCGATATAAGAGTCAGGTCCTCATCAAGGACGGACTCACCATGAAGAGTAACGCCTCAACCAACGCGAATTCAGTTCTCCCGGCGAAAAGGAAAGCTTCATCAACTAGACTACTTGGCCATCATGTCTCCCTCTTCCTCACCAGACCCGGAAAAGGCACACGTCCTCTCAGCCCCTTCAACACTCAAAGACACCACCAGCGGCAGTCAACGACCAGCAAAAAGAACAAGCTTCCACGCCAATATATATATCTATATATCTATATATGAACAAGATTTCCCGTACAGCAGCCTCCCGTCAGGGCCCGGCTCGTAGCTGCTGGCGCCTCGGGGCCCTTCTTCTGCACCCTCGGCTACATAACCGTCTTTGGTATTCCAGGCCTTCTACATGTTTGGTTTGGTGCTTGTGTATGTCTTTACTCATACTTCACTTACTTACACTCAAATGGGTGACATCTGTGACAGCCTCATCTAACGGCAGCTCTTCCGCCCCGCAGCAGTTCTCTACATCTTCGCCATAATCATGACCACCCCCTCCACGGCCCATCTTCCCAAAGGTCCCCGGCCGAGGATTGGCATTCTTGGCCAAAAGATTCCTCGTCACATTCATCTTCCAAATCATGGGCCCCGCCTCCGTCTCCGACTTGCGGTTCGCCTCGACCCACGTCCGGAACTGACCGGCAACCTCCTTGTTGCTCGTCAACGTGACCACCTTGGCCGCCCACCCGTACACGAAGATGGACATCTTTGCGCTCTTGAACCCGCTTGCACGCGCCACGTCCAGGGCCACCTCGGGCAGGTCGCCCTTGGCCACGGCTTCGGGCATCGAGGACAGGTCCCAGCGTCCGGGGGCGATCTCGAGGGGAAGCTGCACGGTCTCGGGAAGGGCGTGGATGGAGAGCTGCTGGAAGCGATCCCGGATGGCTTCCGTGGACATGGCTCGCGTCTGGTCGTCCCAGGGCAGCATCAACCTCCCTCTCTCGCGCTCCGTTTCCGTGCCCACCGCCTGGATCACGTTGTGAAAGTGCTCGGCTGCTTCGATGGTGCAGACGAGTTTGCGCCCGGACAGCAGAGGATACAGCTTGGCAGCCATTATTCCGCCGGGGTGCTTGTTCTCCTCTTCGATTTGCGAGCGCGTCGTCGGGGCCTGCCACGGCTGCGGTTGCAACTTTGCATGCGTCAGGTCGGATATCATGTCGATGAGGATGGTGTGATCCAGGTTGAGCGTTGGAGTAAGGTGGTCGTGGTCACTACCCGCCAAGTTATCCAGTGCCACCTCTAGACTCGGGGTCCGAGTGGCCATGAAGGCGCCGTTTTGATACTCGATGATGACCTGGACCAAAGGATCCAAGGCACCAAGCTGGTCGATGAAGATGTCCAGCTCTTCGTCTCCACGGCGCAGGTTGGACAGGACAACCCTGATTCTCGGGAAATGGTACTCGTAGCGGTTCAGCCGGGCGGCAGCTATCAGCCTCTTGACAAACTTGGCCAAGGGCACCTCATTCCACTCGTCCGGGTCGACTGTTTCGCCCGGTTCGTGCTCGCCCCAAGCCCATCCGCAGTCGCCCATTTCGCGTGCCAGTCGGTTGCGCTGAACAGCCTTGGCCACGAGCCACTCCCTCCCCGAGTCGACCACGTCCACTTCGACACGCCCCTTATCTTTGAGGATCCGATGTGCCACTTGCTTTTCGCGACTTGGCGTGTCCCTCCTGTCCATCTCCTCCCTCCTCGTGCTGCGCGATGACCCCTGGAAGTTCTGATTGACGGCAACGAGTCCGCGACATCTCTTGAGCCGGTCCCATTGCGACACGCTGCGGCTTACGACGTTAACGCGGGCTTCCAGCGCATGGATGCGGTTGCGCGCCTTGCTGTCCGAGGGGTCTTCGGAGCTAACATCGCGAATGAAGGCTTGGAGGGTTTCCTTCTCGCGCCGTAGATTGTTGACAAAGGTTGGCAGGCCTGTACACTGGAGGGGCAATAGCTTGGGCTCCACGCGGGCAATCAGTGCCGAGACTTCTTGCATGCAAACCGTGGCCAGGTGTATGTTTTCCTTCGCTGTCTGTAGCATTAGAAGCTGACGGTCGATCTCGTCGTCGTCGCTGAGGGGTTCGTTTGTGGTGGTCGCCATTGAAGCTGATGACGATGATGAAGACCCAAGACAAGTTCCAGACTCGCCTGAGGGATTTTAACGAGCAAGAAGCAGCGAATTTGGGGTCCAGCCACGTCTAGAAGGCTCTGTCTTTCGCGGCGATTGACCTGCTACTTCTCGAAAGTGCTCTCATCCATCAGGCTGACACTGAGAAGCCGCAACTAGGCACACAGTCGACGTGGTTGGTCACGCAACCTTGTCTCTGCAGCTCAGCCCTCTTTTTGATGTCGAAAGAAGGGCGCATCAAGGGCGTCGAGGCATTAATGGAAATCCAAGTCTGTCTTTGCTGGATGATGATTGTCGATGTTTGTCAACGTGGATAGGTATTTGGTGTCGTCAATTTTTAGTTTTAGTAGGGCAAGTCTGGTGAAGAAGGCAAGTGCGTACAGTGCCTGGGTATTCGCTTCCGTACTGTATGTTTCCGATTAGTCATCCACCACAAATGAGACATCACACAGCAACGACGAACGAGACGACTTCACACCTTCATCAACTAACACAAACCAACAAAAAAAGAAAAGGTGGCTGCGAATCAAAAATAAGAAACGACAAACTATGCCCCCGTCAGAAACGCCGTCTCTCCTCTCCTTCT
The DNA here is from genome assembly GCA_024115155.1 of Thelonectria blattea. Taxonomy (NCBI): domain Eukaryota; kingdom Fungi; phylum Ascomycota; class Sordariomycetes; order Hypocreales; family Nectriaceae; genus Thelonectria; species Thelonectria blattea. Next base: position 6,173 of record JAMQMW010000867.1, read on the forward strand.
TCAACCCCGATTCCTAATTCTTCATTCGCCACTGCCTCACAACCATCCAAAATGACCGACTCCGTACCATCACCAAAGTCGATCCTCCGTGGCCACAAAGCCCAAGTTCATTCCGCAACATTCATCAGATACAATAGCCGCCTACTCACCGGCGATGCCGAGGGCTACCTTGTACTATGGGACTTGACCATTATGAGGCCTCGCGCTGTTTGGCGAGCCCATGAAAACGCCATTCTTGGGGTGCAAGGCTGGGGGAACGACAAGATCATCTCGTGAGTACGCACATGTGTGTACATGAGCAATACTAACTAATATATACAGTCATGGACGTGATAATAAACTCATCGTCTGGAAGCTTAGCGAGGATGACGAGGCCAATCTCAGCCAGGTTCTGCCTGTCGAGCATGTTGCGGAACCGCGTGCTCAGCCATGGATCCTACACCTTCTCGAGGTCAATACCATGAACTTTTGCGCCTTTACTGCTTGCTCTAGCAATGCCGAAACCATGGAACATGCGTCGGAAATCCTCGTTGCGGTGCCCAACACCCTCCAATCCGAGGCAGTATGAGCCCTCCCAGACATAGACAGGCTTGTCCTCACGGCTAACACCCATAGATCGACATTTATTCGCTACCTGACCAAAAGCGCATACATACCATCAAGCCAGGCACGCAAAACGGCATGGCCATGTGTCTATCCCTCCTCCACCACAAAGACGCCCTCACTCTCCTCGCTTCGTTCGAGAATGGCTACGCCTCAGTTCACCGGCTTGGCCCAGATGGAGCTTGGTTTACCACATATCGCTCTCAAGCTCACTCGCAGCCCATTCTATCTCTGGACATCGACCCAGAGCGTAATTTCTTCCTCACGTCCTCGGCTGACTCTCTCATCGCCAAACACCCAATTCCCACTGACCGCCAAGAAATCATTTCCACGCCAAACAATCCAAGGGTGGTCGAAGTCGAAGAAGTCCCACCAAACCCCAAGTCGCTACTATCATCAACACTGAAATCTTCTTCATCCACAAGTTCAGCCACGTCACCAATGTTCCAGGAGTGGAGGGACCCTCTGAAAGTAGTCAACACCAAGCACCATGGTCAGCAAAGTCTGAGGATGCGGTCTGACGGGCGGATATTTGCCACGGCCGGCTGGGACTCAAAGGTGAGGGTATACTCGGCCAAGACTATGAAGGAGCTTGCGGTGCTCAAATGGCACCAGGTTGGGTGCTATGCAGTGGCCTTTTCGGATCTCACCGCTCCCTCTGAACCCGAATCCCGTTCCACGCAAAGCCAGGATGCTGCTCCCTCAGACGCGTCCCAGTCATCTGGGCGCCCAGAATCTCATCAATCAGAGATTTCGCCGAGCAATGCCAGAACATTGGTCAAGATGACGACGAGCGTCAGGGATCGGCGCATCGCACAGGCAAAGTCGGCCCATTGGGTGGCGGCGGGAGCCAAAGACGGCAAGGTCAGCTTATGGGACATATATTGAGTCTGCGAAAAACGATAAGCCATGCTGACGCGGGGAACCGGAAACGAGAACGACGTCTTACATGGAGTTATCACGCGCTCTAATCCCCACAGATCGGGCGTGGATGACATCTCGGCCGTTCCTGGGGGGGCGTAAGATTCTGATGTTGGATGCAGACGCCCAGGAACTGTCACGTTTTCTTTCGGCTCCGAAGGGAGAAGCAAGCTAATGAGGGAATTGGGACGAAGTCAGCGCTACGAATACCCTATTTCTACCATGTTACACGGAGAGTATCATATCATCTGCGTTTCGATCGTGTCGGGCCTCAAAACCAGCTCTTGCACTCGCCCTCCCGGGCTCTCGATAGTCCACCTGGGCCAGCTCATACCACACCCTCAACATCCATGCCGCCACCAAGGCATCCCTCGTGCCCACGTCCATCTCCGCCGTAACCGCCAGGTCGTCCGTCTCAACCTCGCGCGCCATCATCCTTCCCTCGGCATCGCTCCATTCAAACCCGACGCCCACTTCCCGCGACGGCACCGCCGTGAACACGACGGGCCCGTCTTCGTCGTCTCCCGGCCCCCGCCGCCGCACACCCGGTGCACGCGGTACCCTTTGCGCCGTGGGCGGAACGGCCGGATGCCCAGGTCGTAGGGGGCGCAGCGCGAGGCGGCTTCGGCGCGGAAGGCGAAGGGGGTCGGCTCGGCGGGCGGAGTGTGCGCGAGGTCGAAGAGGTGGCGCTTGCGGGCCGGGGCCTTGCGGCCGAGCACGGTGCGTTGGCCGTCGAGGCGGTGCAGGCAGACTTTGCGGTCCGTGTCGGAGAGGAAGCCGACCGAGTGGGAGAGCTCGTACAGCGGAGGCGAGGAGGGTTCCGTTGCGTGGATGAAGCGGCCGGCGACGTAGAGTATGGCTGGGCCGAGGAGTTGGTTGCGTGTGCTGTTGTTGTTGGTGCTACAGGACGGTGCGTCGCCCCTGAAGTAGAAGACGGGGTCGTCCATGGGAGAGGTTTGGAGGGGGATGGTTATATCAAAGTCGAAATGCCAGCTATCGCAGAGCACCATTGGAGTGTAAGCCGGGCTGGGGATGGATTCTTGCATCTTGAGATTATTGGAGAGCCAACAGAGCATACCTAACCAGAGTAGGTAGATGACGTTGAAGGAAAGCTCGTCGGTAGCTTGCTTTTTGTATTGGTCTAGTACCCAGGTACCTATGTAACGTTAACACGGGATATACCGTGAACAAGAGCTTCAATGAGAGCTTCAATGCTCGATACCCAAGACTACACAACCGGTAGCTCCCTCTACATTCGCGTGCCCAAGTTCACGTGAACGGCCTTGACGTTGCTATACGCCTCCAACCCCGCCTCGCCCAGCTCCCTCCCGATGCCGCTCTGCTTGACCCCGCCAAACGGCACCCCCGGCTCGCAGTCCTGACTGCTGTTGATCCAGACCATGCCGGCCTGCACGTCGGATGCCACCCGATGCGCCCGCTCCACGTCCCGCGTAAAGACGGCGGCACCCAGTCCATACGCCGAGTCGTTAGCCAACCGCACCGCGTCGGCTTCCGTGGCGAACCGAGTGATTACCACCACCGGGCCGAAGATTTCCTCGCGGAACACCCGCATCGAGTCCGTCACATCGCCAAACACAGTCGGCTCCACGAAGAAGCCTTTCCCGTTGTTGACATCGGCCGGTTTCCCGCCCGCGAGCAGCTTCGCGCCCTCGGCCTGCCCGATGGTCACGTACTCAAGCACCTTGTCGTACTGCAGGCGCGAGACCTGCGGGCCCTGGTAGGTATCTTCAGCCCACTGGTCGCCGACCTTGCTGACCTCGGCCGTGGTGGCCAGGAAGCGCGCGACGAAGTCGTCGTAGACCTCGTCCTGCACCAGGATGCGCGACGTGGCGGTGCAGATCTGGCCCTGGTTGGACATGATGCCCATGTGCGACCAGCGCGCCGCCTGCTCGAGGTCGCTGTCGGCGAAGACCAACAGGGGAGACTTGCCGCCGGTTTCGAGCGTGATGTTCTTGAGCGTCGGCGCCGCCATCTTCATGATCTGGGTTCCCGTGGCCGTGGATCCCGTGAAGGCGATCTTGTCTACCAGGTCGTGCTGCACCAGGGCCGAGCCGGCGTCGCGGCCGTACCCGTTGACGACGTTGAAGACGCCCGCGGGGAAACCGACGTCCTTGACGGCAGCCGCGAGGAGTAAGATGCTCAGGGGCGTCTGCTCGGCGGCCTTGAGGACGATGGTGTTTCCGCAGGCGAGCGCGGGCCCGATCTTCCAGCTGGCCATGGAGAGGGGGAAGTTCCAGGGGATGATCTGGCCGACGACGCCGATGGGTTGCCGGATGGTGTAAGCGAGCTTTTGGGGGTTGGCCGTCATGGTCTGACCGTGGGTTTTGTCGGCCCAGCCGGCGTAGTAGCGGATGACATTGATGACTTCGGGGATGTCGAGGTTGATGGCGTCGGAGTACGTCTTGCCTGTTTGGAGCATAAGAATATGCTCACACCCATACATGATAGCCGGTAGGACCACATACCGTTGTCCCAAGCCTCGGAGGTGGCAAAGACTTCTTTTTGCTGCTCGATGCGGTCGGCAAGCTTGTACATCAAATGTCCTCGTTGGGCAGCGGGCATCTGCTTCCACTCGGGACTAGAGAGTGCAGTATGAGCTGCGCGAACAGCCTTGTCGACGTCAGAAGCATCGGCGGCTTGGACCGAAGCGATTTCCTTTTCGGTGCTTCGGGGGGAGTCATCAGTGTAAGTCGAGTTGCCTTGGCAAAGGGAGGAGCAGCAGCTCGCGCACTCACGCTGGGTCGATAGAAACGATAGTCTGGCCCGACGACGCCGGGACGAACTCATTGTTGATAAACAGGCCCGTGGGCTGAACATACTTGACGCCATTAGGCGCCTCGAGGGCTACGGAGCTGGCCATCCTGAAGTGTGTGCGTTTGGGAACGAGGTTTCGACAGAGGGCCAGAGTTGGACGCAGCAAGGTCGACATGACGAGAGGAGAAAAAAGGAAAAAGGACTACGAAACAGGCGTAAGAGGAGTTGTTAAATACAGAGGGGGATATCAGTCCATTACCTACGGCAATGAGGGGATGGCGATGGACGTGTCTCTCTCTCGGGCCGTGTTCCAGGTGGTCAAGTTTGAGCTTTGGCCGGCGGCGGCTCGGAGACTCCTCCACATTTTCGCTGAGGGAAAGCCGGGGAAGCTTCGGTGTGGAGGAGCCGGGTTTGGTGTAGGGAAGGAGACGCCGAGAGAAGAGGCCGGGGCAAGCTGCGAATCAACAAATGAAGAGATTCAAATGGAAATATGGTGAGCAGTTGGGTTTGTATTTATATTTGTATTGTATTATATTAAAGTTGTCTCCTCGTCAATATTATAGCTTCCATTGGCTGTGCCCGATATCCAGGAGCAACTGCGAATACACACACAAGTCCTTACGCCAGAGCTCCAGAGTGCGTAGGTAGGTTATGAGTACTACATTTTAGTCTGCTTCTGCGAGGCTCTCTTCTTGTGATCCATCAACTCCATGCCTGGCCAACCCAGTACTTATAGAAGTTTCCATCCGTCTGAGACCTCAACACGGACACATGGAGAGTTCATAAAGGTTAGGTAGTCCCCACCAATAGATCCATCACCAAAAGCTCCGAAAGTCTCCGGAGTATACGGCATCCCGGCGAAACACTTGAATCATGGCAATTAATCCCTTGATCCGCCGCAAATCCCACTCACCAAAAAGAAAAATCCACGGCCGGCGGCCGACTCTGCCTGCACCGGTTGGGTTGGCCAGTCATTGAATTTTTAGCCGTCCTCATCCTTTACGTCACAAAGAACAGCAATCCTCCCGGAGTAGACGAATACGGGATGAGTAAGAATGACAGTCGGACAGAACAAAACATCCAAAGCCCGACTGGGCATTTTCCCTTTTCGTGCGTCGAAACACGACGAATAAACGAGTTAAACGAGGCAGGATAAGGTGTGGCTGTGGGTTTCCCCGAGTGGGTTCGTGGCGAAGCTGTGAGTGGCTGAATCTCTCTGCCGCGCCTCTGCCTGGCGGCTCAGGCATCAGGCATCTTGCAAAAAAAACACCACCTGCATGGTTCACCAGAGGTGGTTTCAAGCAAATGGAAGTCCTCCGCCAACCGTTTACCAGTTCTCAGCCATGCCGCCATCCCTTCATTCTCGAAGCGAACCCCCAATCTTACATGTCTGCACCCCTTTCCCCATTCGGCCGACATATCAATCATGACGCATCCCTCGCCGAATCCTTGGGATTGAATCTCGTTCTAGCGGCCCTGCCGTCAACGAGCCAGCCAATTATCGCCCGCAACGACCGCCCTCGACTCGGACTTCGGACAATCAATTAGGATCGTGCAGCGGAAGAGGCGTCGTTGGCCACATGTTTTTCTTGGTCAGCATCGATGTTAGCCCGATTTCACAACTTCTCACCCCCTCCAAAGTCGGCTCATCCAAAACTCCACCACTTTCTCCGCACACAATAACACAACTTCTTTCGTCCGTGGCGGACTTTCGACTTTCCCGACACCCCGCCGCTGGGTCACCAAACTTGGCCTTGCGGCCTCGTCTCTGAAGCAGGAAAGAACCTTTGCCGAGATCTGCATCCCTCCCCAAGATCTGCGGCTACTGGATCCCCGTCATCCCAGAACCATGTTATTGGTGTCGACTTTTTTCTTGCCGTCTAGACTCTCATCAGCCCTGAGAGAGGAGACTCGCTGCGTTGGGGATTCTTGGCTCTTTCAACAACGCATTCGTTACCCATCCATTATTGACCGGGTTTCGCTCACGCACCCGCCGCATTATGAGACGGGACAAACGTGCACGACCAGGCACAACGTGCTCAACTGTCTCGCATCAATTTATTAGCCTTTTGGCGTTTGGGCACCATGGCCCTTAAGTCCGGGCCCGATTGCAGTCGGCGTCTTCACCCACGCGTGCTGATCTGCGGCTCAGCCTACCGTATCTCCAGCTATCTCCATTGTGGCTTCATCTATTTTCCGCAACTCTGCAGATGGATCAGCTTGACATGGCTTCGCGAATCTTTCCGCCGTGGTGAGTCATGTCCGCGACTGCGCGACGCCACGGAAGTTTCATGTGAATCCATTGAACAAACGGTTATGCCAAGGCGTTATGCTCTTTCAACCCAGAATACTCGGTCTGTATCCGTACAGAGACTACCCCCGAGGAGCCCTCGAGGAACCCTCCAGGAATGAGGCCTCGCGGTGTGCCAGCAGGCAACAGGAAAGGCAGTGAGACTTGGCATGCCGCCTGACTGAAAAGGCCTTGCCCAACTCATCTGATATCGCACGTTGCAATCAAAGGTGTACAGGGAGGATGATGATGCAGCACACACGCTCCCCACCACCCATCATCATCATAGCGTTTACTTCGTATCCTGACAAGGGACGATGCCAACAAGGGAGTCAAAGTCAGAGTTTTCCTCCCCGGTCGACGTCGTCTCTTTGGTCCGAAACGGCGGACAAGGGACAAAGGGTGACGGAGTATTCGTCCAGTAGCGTCAAGCCACCACGCTTTTTCCTCGCGGCGATCCATCCCGTCACCTCCCGTCAGGATGGCTCATCCAATGTCCGCAGCAGTCAGAAGCTTGTCGACGAAAAGGGGGCTCCATCGAAGGGTCAGTGTTGCCGCCCGCGTGCGGACTATGCTTACGAGATATTGCGTAGCCTTACGAATACGCTCATCCGATTCTGGCTTTGCACCTGGCTGCGGACCTGTGTCAATTCGGTGGAGTCCGGGATTTGAGTCCTTCCTTGTCCTTGCTCCGCTCCGTCTAGCGTTATGCCCCCCCCCCATACACACATCCGTTCACTTCACGGATCTAAAGTGCGGATTTTGCGTTATGTGACCGACCAAGTCCCCGAGCACAGTCAGATTGGCTGGCATCCGCCAGATTGGCACAGATTCCACAACGGGCGTTGCACTGGCCGCGTGTCTTATAAGATCCCCTTCATCGCCGTAGTTCCCCTTGGTGTTTTCGTCAGACAGGCTCTCAACAACTTACAAGCACTCGCCACTCGAAGCATCTGCCTCTTAAGCTTAATTGCTTCAAACCTCCGAGCCATTACCGTTCCTGACTTAAACACGCCTAATCGACAAGCCACAGCCATGAGTGAGAAACCGACGAACCTCGACGTCCCCAAGGGGACGGCACGACCCGAGTCCACAGCCTCAACCCTCCGAGGCGAGGATGCCATGATTGAGAAGAAGGAAGATGGCGGCATGACCGACGGCGGCGAGACTCTCGACGGAACTCTCGAGTCGCAGGAGGAGGTCGACCCCAACGAGTACCCTTCGGGTATGAAGATGGTCTTCATCGTCATCGCCCTGGTTCTCAGCATCTTCCTCGTTGCTCTCGATATGGTGCGTTGCCATCCCCCCCTATCGGCCAACTCGCGGCCATAACGCTAACGAATCCTACCACAGACTATCGTTGCTACCGCCATCCCCAAGATTACAGACGAGTTCAAGGGTCTCGACAAGGTCGGCTGGTACGGTGCCGCCTTCTTCATGACTGTCGGAGCTTTCCAATCAACCTGTACGTTGTCTCGATGCCCCTTCTCCCAAAAGACAAACCCCAGTAACTAATCCACATGGCAGGGGGTAAAATCTACAAGTACTTTCCCCTCAAGATCTCCTTCTTGATCGCCATCTTGATCTTCGAGGTCGGCTCCACCCTGTGCGGCGCAGCCCCGAACGCCGAAGCCCTCATCACCGGCCGAGCCATTGCCGGAGTCGGCGCTGCCGGCATCGCGGCCGGCGCTTACACCATCATCGCCTTTGCTGCTCCTCCCAAGAACCGACCTGCCTTTACCGGCATCATCGGCGCCTCTTATGGTGTTGCCAGTGTCATCGGTCCCCTTTTGGGCGGTGCCTTTACCGACCACGTCTCGTGGCGATGGTGCTTCTACATCAACCTCCCCATCGGAGGTGTCTCTGCCTTTATCATCCTGATGTTCTTCCAGACTCCCGCCAGTGCCGTTCCCGAGCAGGCTACTCTCTTTGAGAAGTTCCTGCAGATGGACCCTCTCGGCATCGTCCTCGTCATGGGCGCCACCGTCTCCTACATTCTCGGTGTTCAGTACGGTGGACAGGCCGACCCCTGGGACTCGTCCAAGGTCATCGGTCTCCTGGTCGGCTTCGTGCTCATCACCATTGCCTGGGCTCTTCTTCAGTACTTCCAGGGTGAGCGCGGCATGATCCCCCGACACATCATCAAGATGCGAACCGTCTACGTCATGTCCGCCTTCGCCTTCATCTTTGCCGGCTCCTTCTTCGTCGCCATCTACTACCTGCCCATCTACTTCCAGTCCATCCACAACACCTCGCCCACCCAGAGCGGTGTCCGAAACCTGCCCATGATCATCGCCGTCACCATCGCGACCATTATGAGCGGCGTCCTCGTCACCGCCACCGGATACTACCAGCCCCTGCTCATCGGCGGATCTGCCCTTGCCTGCATCGGCGCCGGTCTTCTCTACATGCTCGAGGTTGATACTCCCACCGGCAAGTGGATCGGTTACCAGATCGTCGCCGGTTTCGGCTGGGGTCTCGCTTTCCAGATTCCCATGATTGCGGTCCAGGGTTCCGTCGAGCCCAAGGATCTCGCCTCCTCCACCGGTGTCCTGCTCTGTAAGTCCCCCATCTCCTCACTACCGCAAAACATAAACCGCTAACAAATGCGCTCCAGTCTTCCAGGGTATTGGCGGCGCTTTCCTCGTCTCGGGCGCCCAGGCCGCCTTCATCAACCAGATGATGTCCAAGGTCCTGAGCCACGCTTCCGACATCAGCAAGGGCGACCTGATCCTGACGGGCGCCACCGAGATCCGCAACACCTTCACCAAGGCCCAACAGCCCATTGTCATCGACGGATACATGTGGGGCATCAAGGTGACCTTTGCCATTGCCATTGCCGCCACGGGCTTCACCACGCTGGTCGGCCTCGCTACGCGATGGAAGAAGCTCAACCAGGCCAACCTGACTGGCGGTATGGGCTAAGGGATTTGGTTCTCGGCCAAATTGAAAAAAGAAAGAGATGGAATTTATAAGGGAAAATAATAGAATTGGGACGTTGGTCCTTGGAACTGGGTTCCAGGATGTGGGTTGATGAGGGAGGCAAAGGGCCTCTGGTATATATAGATTGGGTACATACACCGGCGTTGGTGGCGATCACTTGAGCGGCAGATACATCTCCCATAATTTCCTATCTAATAGA
>JAMQMW010000867.1:15954-46315 GCA_024115155.1 Thelonectria blattea
GATACCATTTAGACTCTTGTCCTTGTGAACTTTTTGAAGAAACTGAACAGTTGTGGCGGGAGATGATCTCGCCCCAAGTACTAACGAGCATAAAACTTGAGTAATGGTAGGGCCTTTTCTCTGATACCGCTCCATCTTCCCATCTCCTCTCGCTTCTTTTCTTTTCTGGCCTTGCTCTATTCTTTCCTTCTTATTTTTCAACTCGCCGCGTTCAAGGGACTGGGCTTGTCAAGGGAGTTGTGTCGTCGCCCTCGTGTTAAATCCGGATTTCAGCCAAAGAAATGGTTCGGGTTGGATTAGCAGTTAAAAACAAGCTCGAATATCAAAAAGAAAATAAAAAAAATAAAAAATGAGAGGGGAAAAAGTAAGAATACGATCCCAAGCCAGTATTCAAAAGATGAAGCCGAATAAACATAGGTACGAGCACATCACTCTTCACCTCAAAACCCGAGTCTCAATTAAGGTATAGGGTATGCTTATCTGCTAGTCTACCCAATCTTATCGATAAAGCACATGCAAATTGCCCCACCAAAACTTTTGCATTCCCGCTCTCGGCCCTCCACCGGCTTCTTCCTCTGCTCAACACCAGGAAAAACCCCCCATGCTCGCATCGTCCCCAAAACTGCACCGCAGAAACCATCACGAAGGAGAGAGAGAAAAAAAACTTGCGCCCGCTGCGCCAATTGGGGCCAATGCTTAAATAGCACTCGTTTCCCTCACCTTTTTTCTCTCACTTATTTCTTCTTCCTCTTTCTTTCTTTGAAACAATGGCGTTCCCCGTCCTCCGCAACTACCTCCGGCCTCGCTTCGGCCCCGTCTCCGGCTCCCGCTCCGTGTCCAACTCCGGGCTTGGCCTCGTCCTCGTCCGCACCATGGCCTCGGCCTCCTCCTCCTCATCCCCTAAGAACAACAACAACAACAACAACAACAACAACAACCTCCCCAACTCGTCCATCCGCGTCCTCCGCACCGTCGAAGCCGTCCGCCGCTGGCGCCAACCCCACGTCATCAACCACCGCTCCGTCGGCCTCGTGCCCACCATGGGCGCCCTGCACGAAGGCCACCTCTCCCTCATCCGCGCCGCCGCCCGCGAAAACCACCACGTCGTCGTCAGCGTCTACGTCAACCCGGCCCAGTTCGGCATTAAGGAAGACCTGGCCTCCTACCCGACCACCTGGGACGCCGACGCCGCCCTGCTCGCCAAGCTCGACCGCGAACTCGCCGACGACGGCGCCAACCTCGGCCGCGTGTCCGCCGTCTTCGCTCCCCGCACGGAAGACATGTATCCCGGCGGGTTCCCCGGGCAAGAGGTCGGTAGCAAAGGCAGCTTCGTCACGGTGACGCCCGTCGGGGAGGTTCTCGAGGGTGCGAGCCGACCGACTTTTTTCCGCGGCGTGGCTACCGTGTGCATGAAGTTGTTCAACATCGTGCAGCCCGAGCGCGTCTACTTTGGCCAAAAGGACGTGCAGCAGACGGTCGTGGTGCGCCGCATGGTGCGCGACTTCATCATGCCGACGACCGTCGTGGTCGGCCCCACGGAGCGCGAACCCGATGGTTTGGCCCTGAGCTCGCGCAACGTGTACCTCGGCCCGCGCCGGCGCGCCGCCGCCACGGTCCTCCCGCGGTCGCTGAAGGCCGCGGAGGCAGTGTACCTGGAACGCGGGCTGCGCGATCGGGCGAGCGTGCTGGGGGCGGCGCACGATTTCTTCGCGGGGGCGGCGGCCGCGCAGGCGGGTTTGTCGCCGAGGGAGCGGAGCGTTTTCGAGCTGGACTACTTCTCGCTGGCGGACCCGGAGACGATGCTGGAGGTGGACGAGGTGGACGTTGCGCGCGGGGCGGTGCTGAGCGGCGCTGTTAAGATGTTGCCTGTTGAGGAGGCGCAAGAGGGCGAGGACTTGGGACATAGCGGCGGTCCGGCTGTGCGGTTGATAGATAACATTATTCTGAAGCCGCGAGAGGTTTGAGCTGGTGGGATACGGTTGGCAAGACGTCATGAAGAGGAAAACAAAAAGGAACGAATACCCCGGAGGGCGTAGATTTGGTTTCATCGAGACGATACAGATCACGGATGAGAAAACGAGGCACGGGTTTGGGTATGAGAGATCGCGTATATATTGGGAAACCACAGAACATGTACGCGTGATGAATGTATGAACATGACGTTGCAACAACAAAGTCCCTTGTGTCCTGGGAGCAAGAAAATAATCGCTGAAAAAGTGCATATGTGTACATGTTGTTTCAAAGCCCCCGCCGCCGTCCACCGTACTCAGAGATGTGGCCGTCCTCCCATCCGCTCCCTCTTCCTCTTAGCTTCCCTAACGCTCTTCCCCAGCGCCTCCCTCTCTTCAACACTCAAGCGACTCGGCGCCTTGCCCTTGCCGCTCCGCTCCGCCTCGATGGTGTCTTCGAACAGCTTCGAGCCCAGCTGGTCCGTAAGCCGGAGCACGCGACTGCTCACCGTGGCACCATCGCGGCGATTCTTGCCTTCGCGGCGCGACCGCGCAATCTTCTCGGTAAAGTCCCAGAGCTTTCCTTCGGCCAGCAGGGCGCCCGTTTGGGGGTCACGCGAGGGCCGCCACGATGGGCCGAGTTGGATCCGAGGGGGCACTTTGGCGTCCTTGGACTTGACGAGGTGGATGAGCTGGTCTTGCTCGAAGCGGAAGTAGGAGTTCTTGAGCGTCTCTTTGTTGACTGCCTCAAAGTACGAGAGGTCGCCCTGGTGATAGAGGGTTTTGCCGAGCTGTGAAGCATTTGTGTTAGCTTGATCGCAGCATCCTTACGTCTTGACATACCAATTGGGCGCTGTTGTGAGCTTTGCCCTGCTCGATCCAGATCTCTCCGTTCAGCCCCGACGGGGGCGTCAATCCCATGAGAGAGACCGCTGCCAACCAAGCGGCCTCGATGAATGGCCAGATGAGAAAACAGTAAAAGTCGAAGTTCTCCCGACCCGCCCTTCGTTCCACATCTGACAGCCCGATCCTGATGATTTTGCCATCACCATCACGATCCAGACGGACCACGTTGTCCGCCTCCAGTCCATGCAGCGTTCTGTCGAGATTGACGTCTAGCCCTTCGCTCGAGAATATGAACTCTCCCCGGAAGAGCGACGACAAGAACAGAACCTGATCCTTGAGCTCCTCAAACTCAATGTCCTGCATGTGAGGCGCACCGCCTTGTTTCACTTTGGTATACATGGCTGCGCTAACGAGCGCCTCGTATATAAATAGATGGATCGTCATGTTGCGGTAAAAGGAGAGCTGGAATCGGTCCACAGCGTAGTACGTGGGCTCCGCCAAACCTTCGACCACGCCGACCAAGTCCTTTCCAAGAACCTCCAGACCTCGATCGATAATCTCCGAGAGAGGCGCATTGCCAAAATGAGCAACCCGGCCGCCCTTGGCGCGGACACGTTCCGTGAGCCACGCGACACGGTGGCTCAGCTCCTGCTTACCCACGCCACGGCCACGCAGTGTCAGTAGGACGGTGCCAATCAGCGCAGTGGGCATGACGACAGACACGTCGTTGATGTTGCTCAGCACCTTGTATCCCAATGTGCGCAAGATCTTCTCTCGGAGAGCCCGTACTTCGGGCCGATGATGTTCTGTATCAAGTCCGACGGGGACGCTGGGCAACTTGGATAGTTGCTCATCGATAAACCCCCTCAAGCTCCAGGGCTCGTGGAATCGGACATCGACCCGTCCCAGTCGCAGTGACAAGACAGACGAGCCCCCTGTCAAGAAGTCGGCGAGATTTTCCTTCTTCTTTGGCATTCCCAGTAACTCTGTCACGTATCCTTCAGTTTCGATGACTTTGTCGTATTGTGTGCTCACGGGACAGATGATGGCATCTTCAACTCGACCCGACAGGATGCTGTCGAGTACGAAGCTCAGGATACCAAACTTGGGCGGAAGAAGCTTTCCCGTACGAGAGCGGCCGCCCTCGATGAAGCATTCAAAGTTGTAGCCCTCCTGAAGCAAGGTGTCGATGTACGATTGGACGAGCGTCGTGTACAGGACGTCGTCGCCAAAAGCTCTCCGAATCCACATAGCGCCCGCATGCTGAAGAAAGCTGCCTAGGACGGGAATGTTCAAGTTATCTCCGGCGACAACTATGGGCAGCGTGAGACCCAGTCGGTAACAAATGAGTTGCAGGGAGACGTAATCGACATGTGACCTGTGGCTGGGCAAGAAGATGATGCTTTGCTTCTTCTGAGCTGCGACCTCGGCCACCTTCCGCAGTCGAAGGACTTCCTCACTTGAGACGTGAATGCCCTGGTGGTAGGCCCGCGTCAACAATTGGGTGCACAAGTAATACGCGCCGCGGATGAAAGCCTTGCTCTCCAGCTTGCAGATCATGTCGTCGGTCATCTTTTCGGCCAACTCCTGCAAACCCTCCTCAATGGCATTGAGGCGCTGGGTTCTCTTGGCGACATAGTCTTTGCTGTCTCGAGATAGGGAACCTTCCCTCTCCTCAACGGCGACGCGATGCTCGGCGAGCTGAGTTATCCGCTGTTGGAGTAGTGGCGCGGAAAGGACCAATGACTTGATATTTTCCGAGTACCCCGAGTAGAAAACGGGCTGGCCAATAACCCGATCATAGGCGCGCCATCCCTGGCCAGAGACATAGAGAGACACTTCGCGGAGAAATCTGCAATTGAGTGTCATGTCAACACATATGTTTCAATCCGACAATTGCACACGAAAGGAGACTGACTGGAGAGGCTCGGCGCGAAACGAAGCGAATTTATCCATCAAAGCCTCCTCTTTCCCATCGACATCCCTGGCGACAGGCTCGACATAGCCGCTGGGTTGGAGAGTTACCTCGTCGCCCAGGATCTGGAGATCAGGTGCCGAGGCGCTGGACGACGGGTCAACGGGGTCGTCCTTATTCGTTGGCGACATGACGGGAGGTCAAGGACTGGTTGTGGAGAGGGCCAATGGGTCGACAGTCAGGCGTTATCTCCTCGTCAGCAATATCATGACAGGGAGCGCATGGCAGAGAGAAAGAGTCAGGAGATATCACAAGCCGTCTTCCAGCCACTCGGCAGGGCAGAGGAATGACATGGGGGATGATGGATGATGGTCGTGGAGGTGAAGCGGAGAGTGGGGCCAATCTTTTGCCGAATCTGCGCTCCTTCCTCACAATTGGAAGAAATCGGCATTGGCCAACGGCATGAACTGACAAGCTTTGACCACGTGCCAATTTCTGGGGAAGAAGACCTCAGCGATGCGACAAAACATGACTCCGCCAAAGAAAAGACGACGATAAAACGACGGCTCCTACGTTTCCCTCCCATCGACTCATCCGACCGACTTCTACATCGCCATGGCCAGCGCGGCCCAAAAGATAACCCAGGACCTCCTCGCGAGGGCGCATTCTCCCGACAGCGCGAATCGTATCTACTCGGAAAAAATCCAACATCGCTCCCTCATCCTACGTCCGACTTCACCCCCACCAGGGGCCCTGAATGCCCGATCCATCCGAAGAAGAGCTCGCCTAGAGAAGAAAGCCAAGCAAAAACGACGACCGAAGCCGCTGTCTGCGCGCGAGCGCCGGAGTCTGGACCTCTGCACGATTCGGAAAGAAGACCAAAAGTACGACATTTATCTGCCTCTGAACCAACTCTGGTTGGGCTATGCCCGGGAGCTTCTGGGCAACGACGTATACTCGGGTGGACCAAATGTCGCGGCCAAGTTGGCGAGCGCAGAGTTTCATGGTGCCCTCGTCGAGGTTGTGAGGAGCAGCTGTCCCAGCAGAGTTGGCCTCCGAGGCATAGTGGTGCGAGATCGAAAGTTCGTCGTTGAAGTCATTACGCCAAAACGGGGTCTGAAGGTAGTTCCAAAAGAGGGTACCGTCTTTCGAATCGAGGTCCCGGTTGAGGACACGTCGACGGACGGAGAGAAGCAGGGCGAGAGGGAGCGGAAGTTCGTGTTTGACGTGCTCGGCGATCAGATGATGCTGCGAGCGGCAGATCGCGCCAACAGGAAGTTCAAACCACACTTTCTCCCCAGCCTCTGAGTTGCGTCTGGCTGGGAAATACTAATTTCACATGGCTTCAACTGCCCAGCACCATGCGGAGATTCCCTTGTCCTACATCTCCTACATCATCACTCTTCTCCGGTCACCACTTGACACTGCCGGCCCCAGGCGCGGAGATATCCATGTCCTGCCCCCCCATCACTCAACATCAGCCATCAAGTGACACGGCACTGCTAATCAGTTTGACTGACTGGCCGGTTTGCCCCAACATACCACTGGTCATCTCTTGTTTGGTCCATGGCACTGAGCTGTGGTGCGGGGCAGAAATGGTTGCAGGGGAGAGAGTTTGAATCACAAGTTGATGTCGGCCGTGTTTCGTCGCAGAGGCACGTTCCGGCTGTCTTAGCCCACGGTAATTAAGCCCGGAGAGAAGGATTCGAAACATGTTTAGCTCGCTCGTCAACTTCCACTGCTGGATGGAAGTTGTTCCACCACTTTGTCGTACGTACATGGTTCCAAGCGAGCATGGGTGTCTCGGACGACCCCTCGAACGCAAGGAGAGGCACCCAGGCAGCAGGAGTAACAGGGGCAACATAAGCACTGGTAGGCAACATATAGGGACTCAGAGCAAAAGCCAACAATGCCCGGCCCCATCGCGATTAGGTTCAGCCCTCACAAAGCATTCAACACAAAAGGGAATCATGAAGCTTGGATCACGGCAAAAGCCCGGCATCAGCCCATTTTGGCTTAGCCGCCCGGCATGTGAGGCATAGCTGGCCATTCAGAGGCCTCTGGGTGCCTTCCCGCCACTCAGAGACACCCGTGGACGGACCACCATGGCTGCTTCTCCAGCGGAATGAATGACGCTTCAGTGACATTGGCCGCTAACAACGAGGCCAGATGGCGCTTAGGCCACTGGACGATGGCCACGGAGGGGGGTCGGGGTGGGAGTCAAGAACCAAGCAAGGACCAATCCCGACCCTGTTGCGTGGGGACTTCTGATGGGTAGGTACATCATGTGGCGCGACAAATACGTGATCCCCCAGGTACCTGCTGATCTCGAGGTACCTGGGCGGCTGAGAGGCGCAAGTACCACCCATCTTGTACCAATCTTCGCGCGCGCACTCGATTTGAGTGCGGGCGGGCAGTCCAATCGAGGCAGAGACGAAAGACTCCAATTTTCCATTTGCCCAAATCCCTTTGAATTTTTCCACCTCAGGTCTAAAGTCACCACAAACGAACAACGTCAAAACATCATCACAGCCCAACACAACTTTTTCCCACGCCCCTCGTCCGAGTCTCCTTCTCAAAGACGCACGCCTCAGCGACGCAACCCATATCTTCGCGCTTCCAGCCCGATCGTTAAATCTTTAGCAACCAATACCCTTACACCTCGCGCTGCACTTTGGCGTCGAAAAAAAAAGAGTAACCCTACGCACGATCCGCCCCATTCTGTGCTGTGCTTTTGTGTCTCCGGGTTCCCGCACCTTCGAGTTCGTTCCCGCTCCCTCACATTGTCCTCGCGAGAACAGAAGCCAACCGCAGAAAAAGCCAGACAAATACACATCTCAGCCTACCTCGAGTATCTGTACCGCTTCGATTGACCACGCACCATCCGTCCCTTTGCGACTCGACGATACTACAACCGACGCCCCGCGTTATTCAGAAGCAATAAACAACATCGACAACTCGTTATTTTCAAGAGCGCTCGCCTGTCATGTCGTCCAATCTTCCTTCGAGCTTTGCCTCGGCTGCCGCAGGCCAAAACGCCAACCGCGATGTCAGAGGTGGGAGAGCTGACGGCAGGGGAACTGGGACCGGAGAATGGTGAGTCCTCATTCATGTCGTGTGTCGTCTGTTACGCCCGCTGCTGCCATGTTCCATACCCGCGTCTCGTGTTGCCTCTGCGCGGGTTTCAGTGTACGAGGTGTGCTCTGTGTTGCCGATGGCTGGGTTTTTGGTGGCGCTGGCCTGCCCCTCTCAGGCCCGTTGACCACCAAGGCCCCGGACTTGATCACCCTTCGTGTGCGGGTTCACGGGTGGCTTTTGAAAGATTTTCTTCTTCTTGGTGGCAGTGCCGGCATGCTGTGTCGTTTTGAGACGCCTGGCTTGTTTCCTGTTTACCTCGATTTGTTTTCGTCTTTTGTGCATTACTGACAACCTTTTGTCCAATAGGGTGAGACGAGATGGCCGTTCGATCAACGGCACTCTGACCTTCCGCCGATCTTCCACGACCCCTCTGGGACATCCTTCTTCACAGCTTCCCGCTTTGATGGATAGCGCCCTTCAACCCCCCGCCAACATCGATAGCTCGATTGCGCCGCCTCTGACTACGCAAGAAAGAGGGCCTTCACGCTACACGAGGGAGGACCTCCTCGAAATGTACCGCCCACCAAACGGAACCGAAGACGTGACTCGACTGTTCAATCCTGGTTGGAATCCGGCCCAGGTGAATGGGCATGCCCCGAGAGGCTGGGGAAAGGCAAACGACAACCACATTCCACAGGAGCCAGGTGCTTGCTGGGACCAGATGGGAGAATCGACACCGATGGGGCTCCAGGAATTGACCTTGGAGGAAAAAGAAGTACGCCGACTGCCACCCCCTCTGCTGCAGAAAGGACGCTGCTGATGACTAGAAGGCCTTTACCACGGAGATTAACTCGCCCCTCAAACCCCCCACCCAAAACAAGGAAGGCCACTCTGTTGGTGCCAACGGCCGAAAGGCATCTTTGTCTCAAGGAGTCAATGCCTCGTTTGGCGTGAGCTCACCTTCTTCTGCTACTAGGCCTGGCACCCGCCGCCGCGAAACGGTTGACTCGAACCCCTTCAACAGCGGCTCCATGGCTTCGCCTACCACCGCCGGTCGCTTCTCTCGAGACGATCCCTCCTATTGGTACCCTCGTAAAAACACTGACTTTAAGGAGAATGACCCAGATGATTCGGATGGCGAACAAGCGTCCCGCGACTCGGGTGGAAAGCTGCCACCATTTATGAGATCCAACACCGGGGGGATGGGAAGTATGGGATCTATCTGGCCGCCCTCCAACCCAACCACGCCCATCGCTGGTGGATTTGGCAACTTTGCCATGCCTTCTTCGTCGGCCATTGGCGAGAAGCGCGCCCCTGGCCCTGCCGGTGGAAGCCGTCTGGCTCACTTGATCCCAAAGGAAAGCATGGATGCCGGCTCCAAGCCTGGCGAGAGCCCCAACCCCTTGAACCAGCAGTCCTGGAGGTCGCGCCCTCGCACTGATACGGACCCCTTTGGTGTTGACGAGGGCCTTTCTGGCAGTGCGGTCCTCGGCGGAGCTCAGGATGACTCGAACGCACCTCAACAGGGCGCCATGGGAACTCCTGTGAAGGGCTCGACCGGCGACTTTGGCATGTCAGGACTGAACCTGGGCGATGACAACGGTCCTATCAGCCCATCTGAGACGAACCCCTATCGAAGCCCCCCAGCCGAGCGTCACGAGCAGGATGACGATGCTGGCGGTGGAGAGGGATCGCACGGTGCGAACATGCATGACCAGCCCTCCAACTTCGGATCCGTTTCTCGTGGTTTTGGCGGCGGTCCCTTCGACGCCGGCGACCGCAGCCAGACATCAAGTGCTGGGGCTAAGGGTTACCCGTCTCTAAGCAGTCTTTCCGGATGGCCTGCCCCGGCCGGTGCTCCTCTTGGAACTCCGGATCGTGAACGACCCAGTCTTGGTCACGCCTTTGGCAACTCTCTCTTCAGCCCGACGGGCGAACTTCAGTCCCCCGGATTGTCCAACCTGAACAACGTCTTCGGTCCTGCTAGTGCTGGCGGAATGAGCGCTGGCGGGATTGGCTCGGGCAGCATCAGTCGCGGCAGCAAGCTCGGCTCGTTGTTCCCTGCTGCCATGCAGGCGCAGATGCAGGTCCATGGGGAGCCTGACGCCAGTCTTGCTGACTCGTTGCCGGATCTTCGACAGGCCAACCCTCTCGGTGCCATCGGTCGCAGCAACTATGCCATCCCCCCCCGCGAAACCGAGAGTCCGATGCGAGCCGGCCGCGGTGTGTTTGAGGAACTGTTCCCCTCTAGCAGCGCTGGACAATCCCACAATCTCTTCAGCACCGCCGAGCCTGGTCATCCCACCCCCACGACCGCCGCTCCCCAATCTTACACTCCCGTTGGAGGAGGCGTACCCTTTGGTGGCGGCCAACCTGGCTCTGAACCCCCATCTGCCCAAGTTCGTCAAATGGTGATGCCAGATCGAATGCGATGGGTGTACTTGGATCCTCAGGGACAGGTCCAGGGCCCATTTACCGGCCTCGAGATGAACGATTGGTACAAGGCCAACTTCTTCTCCCCCGACCTTCGAGTTAAAAAGGTCGAGGATCGTGAATTTGAGCCCCTCGGCCAGCTCATCCGACGCATAGGAAACTCGCGCGAGCCATTCCTGGTGCCCCAAATTGGCATTGCCCATGGTCCCCCAGCCCAGGCCGGCCCCTTTTCTCCCACGAGCTCCGGCATCATTCCCCCGCTCAGTGGCATGTTCCCAAGTTTTGGTCGCACGCTTACGGCCGAGGAGCAGAATAACCTCGAGAGACGCAAGCAAGAGGAGCAATTCTTGATGGTCCAGCAGCGCGAGTTTGTGATGCGCCAGCAGCAGGCCATGAACACCAAGTTTGGGATGCCGGTCCCCGCTCTCCAACATCATTCGAGCGCCCACAGCCTGCAAAGCCAGCCTAGCTTTGGCAGCATGACGTCGCCCAACCCAATCGGTATGCCTCATCAGGCCATTGGCGGCATTCCCGCTGCCGGGCCCTTCTTTGATCGGACCTCTGAGCCTCAGGGATCGACCGGAACTGGTTCGGGAAACGGCGATGCTTTTCGAGACGAGG
Organism: Thelonectria blattea; assembly: GCA_024115155.1. Taxonomy (NCBI): domain Eukaryota; kingdom Fungi; phylum Ascomycota; class Sordariomycetes; order Hypocreales; family Nectriaceae; genus Thelonectria; species Thelonectria blattea. Next base: position 26,797 of record JAMQMW010000867.1, read on the forward strand.
ATCTAGCCAACCTTTCCCTGGATGAGCGCCAGGTACTTGCAAACCTCCAGGGAAGTGCCTCGGGGTCTGGGGTCCCACAGCCCATCGGTGCCCCTGTCGACGTTGGCCTTCGGACCGGTCTTCCCCAAACCGGAGAGCTCCAGCAAGACGAGGAGGGGTTCAAAGAGCGCCTTCAAGAATTCGAAGGATTGCGGGCTGCCCACGAGGCCGAGCAGGAGACGCTCGCCCAGAATGAAGAATTGAACGAGGTCGAGTCTGACGAGTCTGACGAGGCTGTTCCCACCCCTGAGCTCGCCGAGGAGGCTGTCGAGCAGCCCACTCCTCTCACCGGAAAGGCTGCTAAGGCTGCTGCTAGGAGGAAGCTTGCTGAAGAAGCTCTTTCGCTCACCCAGCAGGTTCAGAAGGCTCAAGCGGCCGCCGCCGCAGCTCAGGTCGTCGAACCCGGCATGCCCATGCCATTCCCTCCACCTCCCTCTACGGGAACTCCTCTGCCGGCACCGACTGCCCAGCGGGCCCGATCCAATCTCCCCGACCAGTACAACCGATCGCAGACTGGAACCCCCGACACCGTGTCATCGCAGCCGCCCCCCCTTGCTCCTTGGGCGAAAGACCCCGGCGCCGAGGGCCGCAAGGGCCCCAGCCTGAAGGAAATTCAAGAAGCCGAGGCTCGTAAGGCCGCCAAGGCCGAAGAAGCTGCTGCTGCTGTACGCAAGGCTGCGCTTGAGCAAGAGGCTGCGGCCATCCGAGAGCGTGAGAAGGCTGCCGCTGCTGCCAGCCTACCCGCCACAAGCACTTGGGCTCATGGATCCCCTGCCCCCGCCGGAAGCCCGTGGGCCAAGCCTGGCCCTTCCAAGGGCCCCACGCCTACCGCGTCTGCTTCGTCTGGCAAGACCAAGACGCTGGCTGAAATCCAGCGCGAGGAGGAAGTCCGCAAGCAGAAGGCCAAGGATGCCATTGCCCAATCCGGCGGTGCCCCCCCGGGCATCTCTAAGAGCTATGCGAACCTCGCCGGCAAACCTGGCCAGCCCACCTTTACGAATGCCGCTGCGGCTGCTGCCAGTGCTGCTGCCGCCATCGCACCTCCCCCCGGAGCAGGCTGGTCAACGGTCGGTGCCGGAGGAAAAGTGAAGATCCCGACCGGCCCATTGGCCCAGGGCCGATCCGTCAGTGCCGCGAACTTGAAGCCTGTGACCTCCCCCATCAAGTCTGTGGCCAAGCCCGCGACTGCTGGCACCAACGGCAAGGCGGATGCAATGGAGGAGTTTGACAAGTGGGTGCACCGGGAGCTCTCCCGTGGCATCACCGGTGTTAACGACAGTAAGTCATTCGCACGAAACGCGGGCGAGCTCAACGCTGACAAAGATTCAGTTGCTGTTTTCCAATCCACCCTCGATGTCCTTCCTCTCGACCCCAGCATAATCGCCGACGCTGTCTACGCAAACTCGACCACCATGGACGGCCGCCACTTTGCCGACGAATTCATCCGTCGCAAGAAGCAGGCCGAGCGCGGCATCATTGAAAGACAGCCCTCTGCTGCCGAGGCCAAGCTCGGTGGCTCGACCGGTGGATGGAGCGAAGTTGCCAAGAAGAGCAACGCCGCCACCAGCATGCAGGCGCGCGAAAGCGATGCTAGCATCCTGGCCGCCGGTTTCAAGGTTGTCCCCAGCCGCAAGAAGGGCAAGAAATAGTCCCGAGCTTGACTGTGGCAAGCTGGACGAGCGAATGTGTTGATACCTGCGCTGTCTGCTAAAAGTGTTTGGCCGTCTTTTTTTCTGCGTCGGCTTGGTTTCCTCATGGGGCGTGTTGTTAGAATGGAATTAGGTCTGGCACTGTTTATCTGGCAGGAGGGAGACACGAAGTCCTGGTTTTGCAGCGGTATGATCGGACGCTTGACGCACTGATGAAGATAACGATATATGTTAAGGAACCCCAGCGATGGGGAGGAATTATGTACGAGCACTAGCTACCGCATAAAAAACTAGAACCAGCGCATCAAGGCGAATTTGAGGCATGTGCTATGATACTTGATGTTTTATCGACGGTGACTGATTCAAGGTTGTGAGTGAGGGTCTCAACTTCAACATCAACATATCGACCACGGATGGCTCAGTCGTCTCAACACACGTAGGAATCCTGTTCTACTATTGTATGTCCAACTCGTTCAATCATTTAGTTCATGCTTTTATCTATACCAACAGCCCATCCGTCTCTTCCCACCAAAATCCCCTTTTCCTCCGCTCAGGACGAAATCTTCAAGTTCTCCATCAGCCCCTCCAACACCACCCACCCGTCCGTCCCCTCCCACCTCTCCCTCCCCTTCCCCATGACGCTCCTCACCGCGCTGCGCGCCTTTCCCCTCCACTTCTGTCCTACGCCCTCTGCGTCGGGACCCCACGTCTCCAGCGCCGAGACGAGCGCGTCGGTGCGCTCGACAACAACGGCAAAGGCGTCCGCGTCCTCGGTCCAGTCGGCCGTCTCGCCCGCGCCGGGGAGCAGCCCGCTGCCCGAGGACCCGATGGCCGCGCGCCAGGCCCGCTCAGCGGCGTCGATGGCGCCGACGCGGTCGTTTCGCCAGGCGCGGAGGCGGGACACGAGGGTCCAGAGCTCGGAGCGCTTGGTGATGAGGGGGAGGACTTCTTCCTCGAGGAGGCGGGCGACGAGGCGTTCGGGGGAGCCGCGGGGGGGTTCGTAGATGCCGGTTTCGGGGTCGGAGGAGGAGGGGGATGGGTCCTTGGGTTTGGCGAGGACGGCATCTTGGAGGAGGGCGGTGAGGACGTCGATGTCGAGGGCGTCTTCGGACTTGCGGATGCGGATGATGTTCTTGAGGGCGAGGACCATGTCGGCGACGGGGGGAGGGCGCACGCGCGAGGCGAGCGTCACGACGTTGTCCCAGATGCGCCAGTTGTTGTGGGCGATGGAGGCGCCCTTTTTGTACGCGGCGAGGGACTGGGAGAGGACGTTGGCGGGGTCTCGAGCGAGGTCTTTGTCCTTGACGGGCAGGGAGCCATCTTCGTCGTCGTCGTCGACGTTGCTGACGGGCTCTTCTTTCGCCTCGTCTCCTTCTTTCTTGCTCGCTACCTCGACGTACAGGCTCCAAAGGGCACTGCCCAGGTTGCTCCACGTCCTGGCGTCTTCTCCTCCAGCCGTGTCAGACGCACAACCGATGGACCGGTTGAAGGCCTCGGCAGCCTCCTCGAACCGGGCCAAGCGCAGGTTGATATCGCCCAGCCGGCTCCACATGTCGGGACTCAGACGGTTCACCTTGGTGGCCTTCCTGTAGGCGTCGCGGGCCCGCTCCCAGTCCTTGGCCTTGAGGTAGTGCTCGGCCAGGGACTGCTGCGCGCGGGAGTAGCGGTGCTCGGAAATCTCCCAGGCGCGCTCGTAGTGCGCCGGCTCGTCCTCGATATCGCCCAGGATGCACCACAGGCGGGGCGCGTTGGGAGGCGGCGGCTGGCGCTCGGGACCCGAGAAGTCGGCGCTCTTGAGGTACATGGCTTCGGCGGCGTCGATGCCCTCGTCGTCGGCGTCCACCGAGGCATCGGTCTTCCCGGTTCGCTGGAAGAGTCGCCAGCGGATGATACCCTTTGCTTTTTCGTTGCCACCGCTGCCACGGCCGTCTTCATCGTCGGCGGCCGCGCTGCTGGCGAGGCATAGGGCGACTTCAGCCCACAGGCGCAGGCGCTTGAAGATTTCCAGGGCCGACGCGAGAGAGCCGACTCCAGCCCATGCGTAGGCGAGTTCGGACTCGAGGTGCCACCGGGGAGGAGACGAGAGGGCGTGGATGTACTGCAGACGGACATGGGCGGGTGCCGACTCGGAGGCCTTGGGCGCGGGGAGGAAGGTTGTCGGCTTGCTGGGCTCTGGGGCGAGTGTCTGGCCCGGGGCGGTGACGCGGATAGCGGGAGTGTCGTCGTCCCCGTTGGCGTCGCTGGTTTTTGTCTCGGTCGCTTGAGCTTTCGCCGTGGTATCGCTCAGGACCTGATCCGCCACGGCCTGCATCTGCAGCACGCCGCGCTCGAGCGTCTTGCTCCGGTGGACCTCGATTCGAGACCGGACGAGCAGGGCCTGGGTGTAGATTTGCCAGTTGGTCGATTTGTCGGAGATGACGCGGGTGGCAAAGGGGAGAATCTCCTCAGACGTCAGCGCGTCCAGGGGCGAGAAAGAATCCTTCAGCGTCGCCTCGGTCAAGAGGATGATTTGATCGAGCGGGGACAGCTGAGGCTGGTCGTCGGGGGATAAGTCGGCCAGAGCGGTAGGAAGAGCCGTCTCGGGATCTTCGGGCGCTTCTTGTTGCTTTGTGAAATGGATCTCTTCGAGCAGGGTCTCGTTGTTAAGTGGGAGGGCCTCTGGCCTGACTTCTTCCTCGTCGTCTTCATCGTCTGCAGAGTTGTCGACGCCGCTCTTAGCCAAGACGACCAGCTGACTGATGTTCCTATCCTGAAACTTTGTCCGCTTGCCTAGGGCGCCTGAAAGCGCGTATACCAGGCCACTGACCTGGGCGGCTTCCTTGAGAGCCTCCCTCGCCTTGTCATCCCGGCCTAGCAGGATGTAGTTGTTGACGACTTCGACAAGGAGCTGGGCCTTGTCATGCTGACCCCACGCATCGTCCTCAGCCGTCGACCAGACGTCCTCGTTGAGGATGCGCGAGCGCACGTCGTCGATGCCCTCGAGGATCCTGGTGGCCAACGAGGGGACGTCGCTCCACTGGGAGCTCCGGGTGAAGTTGGAGCCGGGGCCGAGGCTGGGCTGGGTCAGGAGCTTGTAGTGCCAGATGCTGACTCGGAGGCGCACCCAGGCGAGGCTGAACTTGAGGGATCCCTCGTCGGACGGGATCTCGACGTCGTCCGCCTCGGCGCCGGCCAAGACGTCGACGAGGATGAAGCGGGCGAGGGCGAAGAGCTCCAGGTGCGGGATGTAGGCGTAGGGCGAGACACCGTCTACGGCGAGCTCGCGGAGGCACGTCTTGTGCAGGCCGTCGAGGCCAGAGCTGGACGATTCCGGACGAGCACGAGCCCAAGCCTCAACCAAAGCAGAGCTGAGGGCGTTCGCATCGGCGAGCACAGGGCCGGTGACATTGATCTGGAGGAAGGCGTTGAAGGCGGCGAGGCCAACGGCAAGACTGGCGGCGGCATCGGCGCCGACATCAGACGGCGACGCTCCCTCAGCAAGGTTCCGGGCAAAGGCATCCATCAAACGGCGGGCCAGGGTCGGGCCCGGAGCCGGGGCCGGAGCATCGGCGGTGTCGGCGACGACGGACGCCGAGGCCGAAGGTCCGAGGGAGAGGAGGACGGAGGCGTACTGGCCGGTGCGCAGGGCGGTGCCGCACCCCTCGGGAGTGGACATGATTGTGAAGGAAATTATGCAGACGGGCGTGGGCGGAATGCTCAAGGAGAAAACGATCGCTAGTTTGCCGTCAACAAACTCTTCTCGTTGCCCCGACGAATGCGGATACGTACGTACTGTGCGAGGCCTCTCTTTTCCCTTCAGGTTCGGGCGGTGAAGCGGGTGTAACGTAAGAGGAGATATTTCGTTTGCGGGTACGTAACGTCCTATGGCTGTTTGATTTGTTTGCCTTTTGATTCGTTTTGTGTGTGCGCGGCCTTTTGGTTTGTGTGCGTGCGGGTAGAATTTTTCACGGGGCCGTCTCCGCCCTGAAGAGGCGACGGAGGAAGGCGCGCTGTTGCGGCTGTTTGCTGCTGCTGCTGCAACTCGGCCGATGTGTCACCGGCGGAATGCACACAACCGCTTTGCCGCCGTGTGTTTGATTCGAATCGCAGTCCTCAATGCAACATGATACCTGAGATTCCTTGATGGGTTGCCCAACATTCAGACCCAGCAAGATCACGTAATGCAACCACCGGCCGGTACCCAGTTGATAGACAATAGATCTTGCACCATCAAATCTTTCCTCCTCAGATCCGACTCCATCGTCTCCCTTCGTTGGCCCGTTCACCGTCCCGTCCCCTGACGACGTCGTCTAAAACTGCACATCGTGGGACGAGCACCGTGATGTTTGCGTTTTCGGGACGGTTTCTGGCAGAGGCGACTTTTGTTGGCCACCTGCGAGAGTAGCGTTGACGATGCGGAGGCGAGGCTGCGCCGTTTTCAAGTGTCTGCTTGCCTTGCGAGTCATTCGTATCGCCTGCGTGGGTTGGAATTCCAAATTCTCTGCCCTCGACTGTCGTCGAAGCACAGAGTAGATGCCAGTTTTGGATTCCTGAGTTTGTCCGACCGACGACTGAGGAATCCCTTGGACACAAGTCTTGCGAATCACCCCTCCGCACTGTACCTTCTCGAGAGCCTCATCCCATCTTCTCGAGCCGCCGTTTTACTGACAGACGACGATCCCACTCTGAATACGAATACTTCCAAGACAAAGAGAAGAGCCGCCTCCCTCGGGTCCCGACCCAGCCGCCAAATCTCTGCACGAAAAATGCGACGTTTCCTTGTGGACCCTCGCCCAAACAAGCGTCTCCATCGGCGTCAGTCAAATCGCCTGATGGGCACCGTGTTCGTCTGCGGACGGACGACAGACCAGACGGAGATGCTGATCCGGTGAGGATTGGAGGCCCCGTCTTGGCAGTTTTGGATGAGACTTTTTTCTCTGTTCCTCGTCGCTGTCTGGGAGGTATCCGAAGACTGGTCACGGTGACTTGCACCGTTGGAAACGTCGCCTAGGTACCTCAAGCAAGGCTCCCCCGCCAAAGGTCACATGTCCAACTTCTTCTTCTGCTCCCATCTCATGCCACGCACAGAATACCCCAAAGCCCAGACCATCATCGACCTCAATAGATTGCCCGACGGACAGGGTTTTTGCCTCTCAGCCCGACTCTGCTCACGGGTCATCCTCCTGCACAGGTACCCGAGTGAAAGTGGATGTTACCTCACTCCAAAGTAGACGGTACAAAGACGTGTGAAATTAGGGCAAACGGGCTACGGGTCCCCCCAAGAACCATCTCAAACGTACCAATGGCGGCGACGGGACGGTTTCGGGGACTCAGTTTTGTGACAAATCCCAACGTCCTAGACTGTTTGCCGTCTGCTAACTTCTTCCATGGCCATGCGGGATCATGGAGCAGCCTTGTCATGGCCAATGGTCACTCGCTGGTGGCGTTCGTATTTGTTGGTCGTCGAATGTCTTTGAGCACTGCGGCAAAGTCGTCGACTTCGAGTTAGCACACAACTTGACCATGTCCAAGTTGGCAATCTGGGGCGCAAACTGCGGAATCTGGCTTGGTCTTCCTCCTGGTCATCAAGGATTTCGGAGACGAGTTGTAACTTGTTGGACACCATCTTGCATTAACTTGTTGGGCCGTGTGTGGATCGATAGAGTGCCAACTTGCAGCTGCTCCCTTCTCTTCTTTCGTCAATCTCGTTCCTCAGACGATCCCTCTGCCGTCCAGCTGGGATCCGGATTGCCCGAATCGGGCGTGCCGTCGCAACGGGTCCTGTCAGGGAGGTGACACTGGAGGCGAGATTGCCAATTGCCGTTTCGAACCTCACGTGAAGAAGCCATGCCATGTGCTCATGCCGGCAGCCCAACAGCCTCACGAGTGTTGACGCCTCTTGGCCGGCTTGGCTGCCGGCTTGGCCAGTCACACGGCGGCGGCGAGTCCGTAATGGACGGGGTGCGCGAACTGTGTTGCTGCAACGGGACGGCGTAAGACGGGGACTAATGCCAAGACAAGGACGCACCGGATTGGACCCTGAGACCTGTTTGAGGTCCACGAAGCGAAAAACATTCCGTCTATTGAGTGGAACCCCTCAGACGGATTGTTGGATGCCTGTCTGGTGGCATGGGGTAATGTGAGACCTGAGCTGACTGGCTCATTTGCAGATTCGTGATGGGTCGACAACAGACTGAATGGTGTCCACTAAACGGGCAAGGGTCGGCATGCAAGGATGCGGCTGGACCTTTGGTCGCCTTTACCGCACATTGGTCTGTTGCGAGAGGCTGAGAAGCTCAGACGATGAACAACCACGCCTTCACCCCTAGCAAACAGCTTGACACCAATTCTTCCCTGTCTCTGTTTCTGACAGTCTTTCCATCTTTGTGAGCGATAGAGAGATAAGGCACGTGAGCGGTAAAGTTGCCGGAAGCGCCGATGATACCTATATCGGTCAGCGCTGATACCACTATGTGTGATTGGTAGTCTCTGGGGAGTTGAAGCCGATACTATTCGGAGGTGAGGTCCTCCGTTGTCATTAACTCCGTACGAGCTTGAAGTCAATGAGAGGCCATCATTATCAGTTTCCTGGTCAATCTAGAACGTTAGCAAAAGGAACTGATGAGCTCTGACGGGTTCGACGCTGCACCGGACACTCCGCAGGGATCTGCACCGTGGCGAAACATCGCCTGTGTTCAACTTCCTAGGTCTTGAATTCCGACGCCGCAATCCGAAGTCCTTCCACATTCCAGGCCGAAGAAGGGCAAGTGACGGATATGTAGCACTGGGTCCTTTGACCCCGGATTCTCGTCACTCAATTCATCCAACCCCACACAACCGGGAACAACGGAGCGTCCTTGATATGCCGTTGACTGGGCTTGGAGTTCACAAAGCTAATCGTAACTTAGTTGAGACAGCATGCCTCCGTCAAGTGAGCTTCAAAACGGTAGTCCTTGGGATGAGTTGAGGGGACGAAGTAGACGTCGTGGCGAGTTGGAGCCCGTCGTGGAGGCGAAATCTCTTGTGTTTGAGATAGACATTGGAACATGCATGGTCGTCCAATCGAGACCGTTGTCACTGTGATTGTCGGGGAGCCCGTCACTAAGATGCAGGTTTGCGGGGGATCGGCAAAGCCACTGCGCGTCGTGGTTCGCAATTGGCGACGGCGTCGTCGTCGTCAAAGCTGGTGGCTGTTGGTGGCTTTGCAGTTTGATGCATCCAGGGCGCCCGAATGTGACCGATGACCACGAAGCCAGCATCAGCTTGCATGAGCTGACGTGCCCTAATTCCTCTCGGGCGCGCAAGCTTGCATTTCGCCCGAGGGGTTTCTGGAACCACACCTCGTCAGCTTGCTTGCTGCATTCGCCCTTGGTAGATAGCAACAGATCAATGCTCAACAAGGAAGCTCAAAGAAGAGAGTGTGAAGTCGCTGTGGTTGGCGCCAACCCTTGACCGACGGGAATTGCGTGGTTTTGCCGATCACGTGAGCGGCGACAGGTCCGCAGAGTACAAAGCGTGACTTCGAAATGGTAAAGGAAGACGTGAAGGGACTCGTATCTCGAAGGCTGGGAGGGAGTTCCACGGCGACTTTCCTGATATGGCGTAGCGTCGGAGGAATAAAGCACAGGGAGTGGGTGAAGGTGGTGCGTGTGGGCCTCGTTTTGGCTGACAAGAAGGACGAGCGTACCGTCTATCGCCGGCAGGTACCGTTCTAGATCGCCCCGAACCATGTCAGGCTGGGCGAAATAGACTCAATCTTGAACAACGACGAGGCTTGAAGTGAATCGACAGGCAAATAAGACGACTATCCGGGGTCAAAGCGAGATGACTGATTGGCCAGGGTCAAAGTGAAATGCTGGGGAAGAAGAGGAGAAATCCGGTTGGTTCAAACTCCCGAGAAGATAGCATAGGACTTCCTCCTTGAGCAAAGGAAGGGGCATCAGATCTGAATCTCACCGAGGGAATGGGCCGGGGTGAAAGTCTATTCACCTTTACGAACGGCCATGGTTCGGGTTCTCGCAATTCAAGAGTCTCGCCATGGTTGCATTGCGTGTTTCGTGGCTTCGTCCGACTTGCCATCATCTCCAGGCCTTGTCTCTCCCCAGGCGGTCATGGTTTGGGGCCCAGAGCACGCGACCTTGTCTGACAGCTCGTTGTTTGGTAGCACTGGAGAGCTTAAACGCATCGCTGGGACTGACAGCTCGATCAACTTAACCCGGGCCAAGCACTTGAGTGATCAAGAGATACCCGAATCACCTCTCAATCTTTTACGTATTGAATGTATCTATCCACACAGAAATCCTCGTCTGCGTCTCATGTTGCTCAACGAATGTTCCGCTTCCCTTAGCACCGCCAGCGGACCTTAGTGTGGGTGCTTCTTTCCCCGGCTAGCGGCAGGACACATGCAGTGCGCATGCAGCTCACACAAATCGGGCAGGTGGTGGAAATGCTCGATAATGACGTCAGACCACTGCCGCGTTCGTCACTCCCGACCCAACGAGCCAAACAGCGTCGAGTATTTTTCTCGGCCTCCATTCAGGTCAACGAACGCATGGATGGAGCCGCTAACGAGGACTTGCAAGGCCTTCTAGCCCAAGATAGCTCCGACGCACGGAAGGAGGTTATTTTGCACCCGATACCTGGCCTGCTTCCAAGGCTACCGCGGCTGTTTTTGCCGAGGAGATGAGGGGAAGGGGCAACTTTCGAGTAGCCGACGAACCTGCGCTAGGGAATTACAGGGCATAACAGTGGCCGAGACCACTGGCAACACCCGGGGAGAAGCTCGTCCGCAGCGCATCTCGGCCACTCTCCAGGGAGCTCCACAGCGTGTTTTCAGCAGCTGGCCAGCGCTTCTCGACAACAGAGAATTCGGGTACGTACTCCGTACTTTGCGGTTCCCCTCTCAGTCCCATCCGCCAACCCCTCACTCTCGCCCAGTCCTCTGGCAGCTAACATACCTTACGTCATGAAGTTTGCGTTGAGCCTCACGAGAATCTTAGAACTTCTAACGCCAATTATCCTCGACGGGAGAGGGATTCATGACGAGATTTGCCCTCCCACGGGTTGTGGCAAGTTCTTTGCGGTCGCCTCCTGTAAGACCCAGGGATTGCTACGTGCTCACGAGTTCTCACACAGAAACCCCAACAGCTATTGGCAGGGGGGTTTATCGCCAGCCAACCAGCCAACAAGGAATTGGGCCTAGCAGGGACAGAGGCGGCGGAGAGAAAGATGCCAAGAGCAAGACTCCAAGAGGGCAACGAGAGTGAGAGGGACAGGATGGCAACATGGGTCCACCCCTCTTCCATGTTCCATGGCATCTGAGCAAGGGTCGCACTCCATGGGGGCATTGGGGGCCTCCATTCCATCCCCCATTGCCATCCATGTTGTCATGGTGCTGGGGAGGTCATTGGGCGCCGTCTTGCGGCTTCAGATCTCTAACAGCACGTTCCGTCACGTTAGAACTCAGCAACCCACGCGAGGCCAAGCGTTGAGATGCCGTGTCGAGTAACTGTTTGTCAGATATACTAGAGGATTTGCTAATGGGAAGAGAAGAAGCCTGCGTTTGCGGAACTCGGCTGGGCTGAGCTGAGACGAGCTGATTCGAGCCAACCTGAAAGCAAATTGAGCTCAGGAAAGATGGGACGTACGAATACCTCTTCAGCAAAGTCGGACTGAGAAAGAAACAGGACAGAGAAACCATGGTGGGCTGAATTATGTGGTAGTTGGCAAACATGCATATGTTACCTTACGTTAGTTGTTAGTTTGCTCACCTCTGTAACTAAGGTATCCGAGAATTCTTGGTTTCAACGTTGACATATTGATTCAGTGTCAGAGTTTTCCGTCAAGGCCCGCCCCCCGAGACAAGTTCTGCCCTGCCATCCACGTCCTCGGAGCCGTTGCACAAGACGGCGATTGGAACAAGCATGGGTCCCTCTCCCATTCTGATCATCCCTCCCTTGCGTGCCTGAGAGGCGGTGGTCGGGCGAGGGCAACGCAACCTCCAGAACAAAGAGCAAGAGACAGCGAAATGCAGGTCAGTGGTGCACGGCCGTGGAGAAAGGCTACATGCATCCCATGGAAGCGCATGAGTCGAGTTCTCCCACTCCCACTCTCGCGGCAACCTCCAAACTCCAACACGCCCGACAATGGCAGTGGAGCCTCTTCTCCACTCCCTCTTTCCCATGGATCTTACCCCCGCTAGCAGCCCGGTCCTGGCCGTGGAGACTGCAGCCCGTGGACGTGGGGCCTTGTAACTTGTACAGTCGGGAAAGTAATTGCGCTGCTTGTACCGTACCTGCCCATGTCGCCTCCAGATGATCAGGCAAAACACCCAAGACGAGGAAGGTGCGTGTGTGTCTGGGTCGTCTGTGTGTTTCTTGCCCCGGGCATGTTGTCTGTGTTGGAGAAGGCAGGTCCCAGTAGCTCCTGCAGGGTGCAGTGCTCTTGCAGCTTTGAGCGAAGTCTACCCTTGCGATACTTTTCACCCGCCACAGGTACTTAATATATTCGACGTCGCCCTCGTTTCCTCTCCCTCTCTCTCTCTTTTGTTTCCCAACCACATTAATTTTTTCCTTTCCCTTTTTTGCATATCTTCAATTCGGCCCTATCCTGCTTACTTCGCTGTACGCAGGAAAGCTCGATTGAATTGGTGCTCAACCGTGTGTTGGTTAAACAGCGGCCGTCCTCCTCCTCCCTCCCTCCTAACCTCATCCCGACCTGCATTCAATTACCCTACCTCGGTCGCAAAACACCAGGAAACAAAACCCGCACGTTCGACAACATGATTTCGGACGAGGAGAAGGCGCCCAAGTTCGAGGGCTCAGTCACCCCCGACCTTGCGCCAGACGGCAGCGACAACGTGGATGGCCTCCAACGTCGCCTCGATAACAGACAAATCCAGCTGGTCGCCATCGGTGGCTCCATCGGTACCGCGCTTTTCGTCAGCATCGGTGGTGGTCTTGCCAAGGGAGGCCCTGGAAGTCTGTTCATTGCCTATACCCTCTACTCGATTGTCCTCGCCCTGGTCAACAATGGTGTCGCCGAAATGAATACATACATGCCCATCTCGGGTGGCTTTATCCGTCTCGCCGGCCACTGGGTCGACGATGCCCTCGGATTCGCTGCTGGCTGGAACTTCTTCTTCTACGAAGCCATTCTGATTCCCTTCGAAATTACCGCCCTGAACCTAGTCATCTCTTACTGGAGCGACAAGGTCACAGAACCTGGACCGACTGCCGGTATTTGCGCCGCCGTCATTGTTTGCTATGCGTAAGAACCTGAGCCTCAGGAACAGATCCTGCCTTTCTTTTGTTACGGCTGTGCCACTGCGCTCAACGCGCACCGTGGTCGCCGTGTGGGATCTGTTCCCTTCCCCTGCAAGTCGAACCGCATGCTAATCTCTGATGAATATAGACTTCTCAATGTCTTGGCCGTCCGCGCTTACGGTGAGGCCGAATTCTGGCTCTCGGGTGGAAAGGTCATCTTGATCTTGATTCTTTTCTGCTTCACCTTCATCACCATGGTCGGCGGCAACCCCCAGCACGATGCCTATGGCTTTAGGTACTGGAAGACGCCCGGTTCTTTTGCCGAATGGAACTCGACTGGCGATTTGGGTCGCTTCGAGGGCTTCCTCACTTGCCTCTGGTCCGCCGGTTTCTGTATCGTCGGGCCCGAGTACATCTCCATGGTCGCCGCCGAATCCAAGCGCCCCAGCATCTTCATCAAGTCTGCCTTCAAGACGGTCTACTACCGATTCTGCTTCTTCTTCATTGTTGGATCCCTCGCTGTCGGCATCGTCGTTCCCTGGGATGATCCGACGCTCGAGAAGATCTACCGCTTGGGCACCCAGGCTGGTGGCACCGCTGCCGCCTCTCCCTATGTCATTGCCATGACCAACATGAAGATCAAGGTGCTCCCTCACATCGTCAACGCGCTGATGCTCACCTCCATCTTCTCGGCCGGCAACACCTACACCTACTGCGCCACCCGATCTCTCTACGCGCTCGCCCTCGAGGGCCGCGCCCCTCGCGTCCTGCGAAGGACGACCAAGACCGGTGTTCCCATCTACTGCTTCTGTGTCGTCATGCTGTTCCCCTTGCTGTCTTTCCTCCAGCTCAGCAACAGCTCGGCCAAGGTGCTGACGTGGCTCATCAACATCATGACTGGTGGTGGTCTTATCAACTACCTCATCATGGGCATCACCTTCTTCAACTATTATCTGGCGACCAAGGCTCAGGGGTTCGATCGCTCCCGGTTGCCATACGTCGGACGGTTCCAGCCCTATGGTTCCATCATCGCCTTCGCCTTCCAGCTCATCATGGTTATCTTTTATGGTTATAGCTCCTTCAGGCCGTGGAGTGTTGACAACTTCTTCTCCAACTACACGATGCAAATTGTCACTCCTGTGCTGTTCCTTGGCTGGAAGTTCATCAAGGGCACCCGATACAAGCGCCCTCATGAGGTCGACCTGATCTGGGAGCGCCCCAACATTGACGCCTACGAAGATACTTTTGCCAACCCCCCTGTGGGCTTCTGGACTGAGATGGCCCAGTTGATCGGTCTCTGCCGAAATAAGTAAGGAGAGCGAGTGCGTTGAGGTTTGAGGAGGGAAAGCATGTTTTCCGTTTGCGTCTCTGGTGTAATGCTGTTGGTTACAATTACATGACGGAGGCTACTTGACGAATTATACCCAATATACTTACGAAGACGATGCTTCTTAACATTGATACATGGTGTCCAAATCCTCTTGATCCCCCCGGTGACGTTTTGTCTCGCATGGTGATGGCTGCATTGGCCTGCGGCTAGCATTGCTGTCGGGTCGTCATGATCCCTTTCACAGCTAGCTCCCCGCCGTCCCTTGCATAGTTGGGCTGCCCAATGGATCGAGAAATAGACCCATGCGATGATGCGGCACTACGGTCTCGCCGAACTAACGGTGCGGGTGCAGGGAGAGAGATAACGCTGATATACTGACAGTTCCGAGAACCGATAAGAAACGAAACGAAAGGAAACGCACCTCAAAGCACCATGACCGGCAGGGGACCATGGTTCCTCATAGAATTACTCGATCCAGTCTAGGTTCGTCGCTGGGTTCCCGGAGACGCGGTGTCTAGACCTAGCCTGACTGATACATATTATGGATAGGCGCAACTGATAAGTCTGATACGTTCCCGTTGAGTTGGCAGGCGGAGAGCTTGAGAGCCCACATGCCGCGCGGGCGGGGAGGATAGAATGATCGGCGAAGGAGTCGGGATACATATCCTTGGCGTCTGCCTGGCCGATGGATCGGCGAGAGGGTGTGAAGCTGAAGTGCTGGGTTGTTGGGATCTTTGCTCGATGAGGGAGGTGGTTGCGATACGTTGGCAAGGGGGGAAGGGAGAAGTGGCGGAAGGAAGAATGGTGTGAGTGGGGTGCATGCATATTGCATCGGGCGGCGCGTGAGGAATGCATGGCTCCGTTGTGTTCTGGAAGGATTTGGAGAAGGCTCTGGTGAGTGAGGATGAGCCCTGGAAACTTGGGAGGATGGATGGGAAGATGACGAGAAGAGTCCGGGTGGGGCCGGCGGGATGGAGAGGTCTGCGGTGGGTGGGGCCGGGCGGCCAAGAGAAGGACGGGACGGGGCAAGGACTGCGATGTGAAAGAATAGCGTGGTGATTCGGATTGTTGGATTGGATTAGGTACACAGTAAATAAGCGTTTGTATTCAGAGACTCAGTTGAGCAGTAGTTGGCTGTTTGTCTCGGACAATATACATGAACCCGCGGTGACTTTGATAATTCCCTACCTAACTGATTTGGTTCGCAACCAAGCAAGACTCACGCTCACATCAAAATGTGCAACAATGTCCAGGAGCCACCACAAAACAAACAGATAAGAAATGATACGTGTGATACGAATAGATGCTGATTCACGCCCACTACGTCTCCACAAAACAACGCACCACAACCCGGAACCTCACGAGAACCACGCACACCAAAAGACCCTCCACACCACTCCCTTATATCCCGCAATAACGCGCCGGTCATGCAACAAACCAAAGCAGGTGAGATGGCCGAGTTGGTTATGGCGTCAGGTTAAGGTTACCTTAATTGTTACAATTCCTGATGGAGCAATCCTCCTGGGTTCGAGTCCCAGTCTCATCAGCCTTTCTTTTTTTGGTCATTTTGGTGTTTTGATGGGGGGTTATGATACCTCTCTTCTTTTGTCACATGGAGGAAATCTGATGGGAAGATGGTTGCGGTTCCTGATCATGTCACATCTCAGGGCACAGCGTTTTGGTCCCTTCTTCACTCACGGCAGCACATCAAGTGATCTTAATCAAAGTCTATTTTGGCTCTATCTATTGAAGCCTCCAAATTCCACCCAAAGGCAAAGAGTTTTAGCACATCTAGGATCCTCCAATCCTAAACACATCCTTGTCCCCAAATCCTCCAGGTGGCAGTCTAACAGAGCGCCCAAATCTACCGGGAGCCCCTAGGTGTGCTGTCCATCCATTACTAAAAGACGCACCCTGAACTTTTGATCATCGCAAACAAAGGAAACATGGTATGAGGTCATAAGAAGATGCGTTGTCGTTAAACGTAGTCGTGTGCAGAGATCCAGCGAGCAGTTTAGAAGTCATCCTCATCGCTGAAAACCTCCTCACCACGCTTGCGGCGGGCCATACGCTCTGTGAAATTGTTAGCTTCTGTCTTGTGATTCTTACGAAGTGAGTCGACTTACCCTTCTTCTTCTTACGGGCCTCAGAAGAGGTGAGCTTCTTCGCCTTCTTGGTGGAAACAATCTTGTTACCCATGGCGTCGAACTTGTCCTCCTCGCCATCATCGTCGGCCTTGAGACGAGGACCGCTGCCCTGGCCCTGGACCCAGTTGTGGCCGGAAGGAGTCATCTTGCCGTCCATGACGGCCCAGACCTCCTCAGTCAAGTCCTTGGTGAACTCGGCGGAGTGGGTAATGATGATGACACCACCCTCGAACTTCTTGAGAGCCTTGGACAAGGCACCGAGAGAGTCACGGTCCAGGTAGTTGGTGGGCTCGTCGAGAACGATCAAGTGAGGTCGCTGCCATGAGCAGGCGGCGAGGACGGTCTTGACACGCTGGCCACCAGACAGACCACGCATGCGGGAGTGAGAGACAAGCTCGGCATCGAGACCGAAGTTGGCGGCGTGAGCCTCAATCTCCTTTCGGACCAGAGGTCGGAACTGACCGGAGGCGAGAGCCTCCTTCATATCGACATCGGCAACCATCTTCTGGTGAGAGGCCAGAAGCTCGTTACGGGGCAACCAGGCGTTGTCGGCGGTCATCATGGGAACCCAGCGCTCGTTCTTCATGCCAATGTTCTCGCCCAGGGCAAACGAGCACTCGTACTCGTAGCTGTTCTTGAACTTTCTGCGGCTGTGGATGCCGATGACGCGACGGGGAGTACCCTCGACCTTGAAGACCTTGTCCATGGCCTTCTCATCGGCCTCGGTGATGATCTTGTTGGCTCGGTCCATGGTCTCACGATCCTCACCAGTCTGGAATCGCCACTGGATGTACTCAGAGGGGGTCTTGTCCAAGTGGTTATCGATGTGAGCGAAAGCGTGCTGCTTGATGTAGGCGATACGGATGTTCTCGTGCTGGTAGATCTCACCACCGGTGGGGATGAGCTCACCGCAGAGGACGTTGATCAGGGTAGACTTGCCGGCACCGTTGGGGCCAATGACGGCGATACGGGAGCCGAGAGAGCACTGGAAGCTGATGTCGGTGACCTGGGGCTTGGAGGTACCGGGGTACTGAAAGGACATCTTAGTCGCACGCAGAATGGCCTTGGCCTTGGTCTTGACACCCTCGAGGAAACCGGGCTCGGGGAAGGAGAACTCCATCTCGGAGGCTCCGAGCTCGTAGTAGGATCGGGCAGAGGGAACACGCTGGACAAACGCAGCAAGGTTACCACGGTAACGCTTGAGCTTGAAGCGCTCGTAGTGGACAATGTGCTGGCACACGTTGTCGAGGAAGCTAGAGTCGTGAGAGACGATGATGGAAGTGCAAGGGGAGTTGGTGAGGTACTCCTCGAGCCACTTGACGTTCTTCACATCCAAATGGTTGGTAGGCTCATCGAGGAGCAGGATATCGGGGGCCTCGAAGACGGCACGGCACAGAGCCAGCTTCATCTTCCAACCACCGGAAAGAGCGGTGATCTCGCCCTTGACCATCTGCTCGGTGAAACCGAAGTCGATGAGCTGCTTCTCGACATCGGGCTTGGTGACGTCAACACCAGCCTCGGTAAGCTTCTTCATGGTCCAGTCGATGGTGGTCATCTCAGTGTCAGCGGCATCGAGGTCGTGCTCGACGAAGACGGTCTTGACCTCGCTCTGCTTGGGGAAACCCTCGACCTGCTCGTTGTTGATAGCGCGCATGAGGGTGGACTTGCCGGAACCGTTGGGACCGCAAAGACCGTAGCGCTGGCCACGCTTGAGTCGGAGGTGAGTCTGGTTGAGAAGAATCTTGGCACCGTAGGCAAGGGAGAAAGTGCAGTTGCAGAGATCCTCACCCTCCTCGTCGTCCTCCTCGGCCTCGGCCTCGGCGGCGGCGCTAGGGAGAGCGGCCTTGCGGAAAGCCTCGACAATGGCCTCGGCGTTGTCGATGCCAGTGATGACAGCAACGTAAGGCTTAATGTTGTCCACCCAGATGCTGAGCTCGGTCTCCTTCTCGTCAATCAGCTCACCAGCAATGGCGGCGATGTACTCGGCGACGGGGCCCATCTTCTCAAGGTAGTTACCGAACTTGGGCTTGATGGCGGCCTCGACCTTGGGGAGAAGGATGTTCAGAGCGCTGTCGTTCTTGGGCTCGGGGATGACACCGTCCTTGATGTCACCGACACGGGTGAGGGTGTCGAGAGCCTGCTTGGTCTTCTCACGAGCCTCGGGGTCAGCCAAGTTCTCGAAGTTCTTCTGGAGACCGGGCATCATCTTGGGCAAGAAAGGAGCAACGATGTTGGGGTCGTCGACGAGCTTGCACATGTTGTCGACAATGACGGCAGCCTTTCGCTTGATACCAGTCTCGCGGTCGGCGAGACCACGGTCAAGAAGAGGGACCATGAGAGCGAGAGTGGGCTCCTGGACCTCAGTGACGAAAGTGGTGGCACCGAGCAAGTGAACCGTCTCGGCGACGTTCTCGGGCTTGGCGATACACTTGATGAGCTCGGGAATGAAGCGCTCGATATCCCTGTTGACGATGAGACTGCAAAGCTTCTCCATGGTCTTGTAGGCACGCTCCTTGACCTCCTTCTTGGTATCCCACATGGAGTCGGAGATGACGGGAATCAGGTCGGGAACACGGAAGGCGAGCTGAGCAGGGGCGCTGACGATCAGAGACTCGATGAAGTCGAGAGCAGCCATCTTTTCAGGCCACTTCTGGGCGTTGCGGATAGACTCCATGATGTGGGGGAGGGCAGCCTTGACGGCATTGGCGTTGAGGGCGCCAGCGATGGCAAGGACGGCAGCGTTGGCAGCATTCTTGACAGCGGTGATCTTGTCACCGACAGCCGTGAGGACGTTGGGGAGGAGAACGACCAGGTAGGGCTCGACGGTGGCGGAGACCTCGGCGTGCGAGGCAATGGCCTGAACAGCGATGGCGGCACGCTCACGGGCGAGAGCGTCCTTCTTGTTGGCGAGCTGCTTCTGCAGACCCTCGATGACCCTGCAAAACCGATTGTTAGCATCTCAGTTTGCCACTAACATTTTTTTGTGGATGCGGCCGAGGACGAATTTAGTGCGAAACATTGCCCGGCGCTGGCAAAAAAAAAAAAAAAAACCAGCGGGGCAAAATTTTTACACCGAGTGAGGGGGAGGGGTAAGCAGGAATAAAAAAAAAA
>JAMQMW010000870.1:0-11053 GCA_024115155.1 Thelonectria blattea
TTTATTATATTTATAAATTTAAAAGGAGTTAAAAGGGGACTGGTCGCATCCGCAGAAAATTAACGCACTTAATTTACCCCGCTAATATAGTGCCAGCTTAAATCCTGTCCAGTGACATCGGATGCTTACGGCGATCAGAGGGACTTGGCGGCTGTCGCAAATCTCGCCCGCTTCCCTCATGGAGAGAGGCAACCGCTCCCACCCGCAACTTTATCCGGTTCAATATTAGTACAGATCTGGGTTAGACACAGTTGTGCGGCCTCCCCTGCAAAGGAAGCTATGGGGTTCATAATTACACTTTAGGCAGTCGCGAAGAGAGACCAGATTCACGCCAGCGTGAACTCGTATCTGAACGGTTTCCGCCTTGGAGCCGCTGCCTGATTTAAATCAGCCCTCGTCACACGTTCAATTACCCTCATTCCCAGGAAGCTCTGAACAGGGGTGCAAAACCGGACTCATTAGTCTTGATTCTTCGCTGCCGAGTCCAGTTTTGTGACCCTGCCATCTTGGTGATCCATGGCGATACGTACCTTTATCTTTGAATTGTTGTCGAGGTTGAGGAGATTGAATGCAGGAATTGCCAAGCGCATCGCTTATCTCTGCCGCTGCGGTGGATCAAATGCCTAGCGCCAAACGTCGGAGAAACGGTCCAGATGTGTGATTGGCTCGTACAAATCATGCAGCCAAATTCGGAAATCGCCGACCACACTATCTTATCGCTCCCACGGTTGAGCGGCTGGTATCCATCTGGCTCATCACCCAATCAATCAACCCCTCCATCTCCACTCCTCCAACGCCTAACACGAGCATTGACCATGGCGGCCACCTTCCTCCTCCTTCATCATGACCAACAACGGGCATGGCGGGTTTGCACACCATTATGACCTTACTTGAGCGGTTAACCATTGGCTCATATCGCACCTCGAGAACCCAACATGCATACATACGCAACACGCTCTCTGTCGACCATTTCCCCACACAACCTACGATAGAATCCTGCAGCGCCCGCCCCAACGCGACCGTGAACAGTGACCTGCGACCGCGGCCTTCCCATTTCCCCGAATTCTTTCTCGATTTCACCTCCGAACAATAGTCGCTCATGGCGAGACCACACAACCGAAAGCGACACTGCGCCGACGAGCCCTCGCATCAAGACGATTCTCCTACGACCGGTCGAAAGAGACAACGCACCGACGAGTCCTCGCATCAACAAGATCTCCATTGCTGGCGATATCCACCTGAGTTTTGGGACCGATTGTCCAAGATTCCTCTCATCTACAGCGCCGTCGAAGAACTCGAAAGGCGCACCTATGCTCGACTTTCCTGTCCTTCGCCTCCGACAGAGCTTGCCCAAGACCTCACGCCTGCTACCGCTAGAGAGCTTGCTCGATTTGCGAGACACGGTGGTCCAGATTTGTGTGATCTTCGAGGGTATCCTCTTGCGATAAGCAGCCACCAACCCGCCGGCGCCATGAGCTCCTCTTCACGAAGCCGAGCGACCAAGTCCACCCGTCCAACAACTCTCCCAACAACCTCGGGGACGACCACAACCAAAAAGTCGATAACCCCTTATAACCGCGGCTTCGAACAACATTTAACGGACTATGCTATACATCCGACTTGGAAATCACAAAAGCCGGACTTGGAAGATACAAGAGCGGCCCTAGCAGTCCCGAGGCAGTCGCTCTCGCCTTCCAAGTTCTCTGACGGTGCATTTGAGGCCTTCCAGGATAGCAATGCTCAGTGCAAGGACGAAGACGATGTGAAGGCACATGCAGTTCCGACAATTATCGGCACAAGACGAACAGACCATCCGTTCGCCATGAACACACTATTCGGCAATCTCGAACCGCTTACGGACGGTACGCTAGCCCCGGCGAATCCAGATATTTATTACGGCGCCCACCCCGAAGAACTTAACCGATCGATCCGCGATAACCTTACTGGCCACATCATCCCATCGACCATGCAGGATAAACCGATGGCGCCAAACTTCTTCATGGAAGTTAAAGGCCCAGACGGTAGTCTGGCTGTAGCAACACGACAGGCTCGCTACGACGGTGCCATTGGATCTCGAGCCATGCATAGCCTGCAAAACTATAACGAAGAGCCTACATACGATGGCAAGCCCCATACTTTCAGCTCGGTCTACCATGGCGGGTCACTTCAACTATATGCCCACCACGTCACAGCGCCAACGACCCCAGAGGGGCGGCCCGAGTACCACATGACTCAATTGAGGTCCTTCGGTATGACGGATACTCGAGAGACGTTCGTTCAAGGAGCCACCGCATTTAGGAACGCCAGGGACTTAGCGAAACAACATAGGGATAATGTCATTCGGGAAGCAAACGCCAGAGCCTCTCAGGCGAGCGTAGCCGCTGCTCAAGCATATGCGACCGAGCCGCATGACGACGAGATCTCGACTCCTCACGAACCTCACGAACTCCACGAATCTTTGGATCCTCCGCACCACATTGCCCTGCAGGATGCTGATGGCGAACTCCAGCAACACATTGCTGAAACCAACTTCTACGACTTCGAAGACGATGGCGAGGCACCTTCTGTTTCCCACTATCTCTGTACAGAAGATAATTCTCAAGAGGCGAGCCAAGAACCTGTGGCCTCCGGCGATGACCCCTCAATGAGTTTCGCCTCGAGCTTCACATCGGGCTTCAGCGCCGACCAGAGTCGTTCCAAGCGTTCAAGGCCATCTTCCAAATCCAGCGGGAGTCATGGGTCGAAGAGTCGGACACGACCAAGCGCAGCTCGACGAACTGCAGAGTCGTCCACCTCCGCTGCAGGATTAATGCAATCGGGTCCAAGTGGCTCCCAGTGGGTAGGGACGTATGGGTGCAGGGGAAAGGTGTGTTTCAGGAATCTCCAAGGCATAGAAGTCAAAACGGAGTTAAAAGACTGGACGGAGCAAACTGTCGATGGGCTTGAATGTTTCTACTGGGAAGACTTGGAATCAGGACAGACTTTCTGGGCAATGGAGTTGCCAAAGGAAACCAAGAAGAAGAAGAAGAGGAGCGGTCGGCACTAATGGTAGATGAATCTTGAAGTAACTGTTTGCTCGGCCGGAATGGGTCGATGATTGCCCGCACCCAGATCTCACGGCCAGATCAAACCAAGTTTGGCCGACTTCATTTGCTAGCTCGGCGCGCAGGTGCGGGGTTCGGCGGAGAGTTTTTCGGAACGGCTCGCGTACCAAACACATGTAAAGAGCGGTTCAATTCTTATTGAATGTTGATCCCGTCGGTTGCTTTTCTTCCGAGTTGACCAGGGCCCCCTGTTTCCAGTGCCCTGTTCCTGGTATCGGGTCCATCCTGCTTCCGTACGCTTGTTGCCGTCTCGCACATGTGTTCCCCCTGACGTGTCTGCTTTGACTGCGGACAACGCGGCATGAGCCCATGTCAGAGTCGGCATCTCACCAACGATTCTCGAGTCCATGCTAGCATTAAGAGCTCTGTACTGAATCTGACGAGATAATCTCTTCCCGGGGGGGTTTGTACACTCTCTCATAATGCGGACCACACGGGGGCGTCAAATTCGGGGAGAAATCGTCATGGCAACGATGCATAGGAGAGGCTATCTGGTCGCTGTATCAGAATGTCGTACCGCCGGCCCTGCTTAAAGTCATAGTCAGATCTTTACGGGCAATTTATATGTTTAACCCAATTCACAGCGACAAAACATCCGCCATTATGTCACATGAACGATTGGTAAACCCCTCACCCAACTCACAATAATACGATATCAATAGACAGAAAGTAATGCACCAGTGACAGACATCAAATTTGGAGGTACGTAGTCTAGTCTATGCAACGACCTCTCTCTTCAGACAGGTTTCCCCAAGACCAACCCCAGAGATGGGCAAGGCAAGTAGGCTTAGTATCATTTGCCGCACTTCCGCTGGCACTTTCGCCCACGGAGTGGTATTGGTGATTCGTCTCCTTGGTCTCCAATGTCGAGCTGTCTAAACTGCGGACCATTGAAGGTGGCTGGTTTTCTCCACGAACACGGCTCCGACATGGGAGGAGGACTGGTTTTGCGAAAGGGGATGTGCCCGTGTGCCAGCGAAAGGCGAAGGAACCGAAAGCAAGACCTGAGAGCGTGCCATCGTGAGAGTGGAAACGAGCGAATGAATTAGGACCAATGTCAGTCGCCGAGAGAATACGTCAGGATACGGGTCGACGAGAGAATGCGTGGATCCGTGGCAGACCGACGACTTGGCGACGACCAGAGGTTCGGAAAGAAGATAGGCGTCCAGATGTCGAGCGAGAACATGACTGATAACGGACACAGAGAGAAGTTGGGCCATGGAATGAAGAGAGGATGAGATGAGAAGATGATGAGGGACTCCAAGGGCGCGAGGGCATGGGCCTTTTAAAGACAGATTTCACGCCAACTTCTTTCCACGAGAATGAAGACAAAGTATTCTTACTTTTCGATCCATACTTCCTTCTTGTTGAGCAAAGTCCAATACTGACTGCCTTTCCTCGAGGTTGCGAACCAAGATACAGCAGGCATCAACTTCAAAGCATGCTTTCAGCAAGTTGGCCGTGCCAGGAGGAAGGTCAACCGTCATTTGAGGACATCTACCGAGGCAACAAGAGACTATGAGATGCATAAGATAGCACGAAGGACCGAACAGTCTTTCCCTACGACCTCAAACACTGGATTCGAATCTTATCCAGGGTGTTAGCTCACGATGGCTAACGGTATTAGAACACATACGAGCCGATTGAACCTACGTACGGCCAAACCCCCCTTATACTCACCAAGCTCCGGAACCGAAAGCGCTTCCTTCAGACCGACCCCTCAAGGGCGTAAACACCTTCAAAAACAACAGAGTCGCTCGCAGCTTCGCCCTTTCTCACAACATGCCGACACAAGATTCGCGATCGAGGAAGCCAACATCCGCGGCCTTCTTCCTTCAACCAACTCAACCCGAAAACCCCGAGGGAAAAGCAATTGACATCTTCCTACCTCCAACACCTCATATATCCCTCCGGCGACAGCCAAACTTTGTTTATTGAGGCCTAGGAAGGCGAGTTCCCCTCGGACGGGGAAGACATCATCGCACCCGTCACATCGTCAAGAACAACCCCGCGGCGATATGATAGCTTCTACCAAGTAGCAGGTGAGGCTCCGACGTGCTCCCTCTCTTGACGTTGCCAATTTTCTTCACTAGAAACGTGCCAGGAGCTCAGTCATGGCCCAGCTAGTCGGGTCCGCCCGCCAAAACACCAGTCGACACTTCCAGCTGCTGTAGTTTCCGTCCTTGTCGTGACTCTGGTGAGAGTGCCTTCGCTTCATTTCCATTACAGCACTCATTAGAACGTCACCAATGGACCAATGGTGCCTGCACTCACACGGCAGTCACTGCACACCTCCCGTTGCCAACCCCCCAGCGCCCCCCTTGCCAGTTGTAGGACCGGAGGGAAGTGTCGTAAAAGATAATACGTCTTGGAGGGCAGAATACCCCCCATACGTTGTGATACAGCTACATATTCGTCAAGGGTTCATTCCTCTAAACGCAAATGGTTCTCTAGGTTTTACTCTAAATTTCTAACGAACTGCTTCTTGCGATTCAGGTTCAGTATCATCTCTCCCAGGTACGGAAGGATTCTCCGGGTGGCTGGCCAGCCCAACACGGGGCTCAAACGCACCCGACGAGCTTCTAGAGGTAGGGGCTCCTGTATGTAGTGGGAGATGTGGAAGTTCCTGATCCAAGGGGTTCTCATTGTTTGCCCTCCCGACTACCCGGCTCGTGAATATCACAACAGACAAATAACTTTCGCGGGGCAAGTGACCCCATACATCGTGACAGGAAGGAAACCGTGTCTCAAGCGCGCCGGCTACATGCTTGGCATGTTGAGTCTGTAGCCACCGACACACCTTCTCAGTTCAGTCAACAGTCTTGCTTCCGTCAACCCATGCAGATTTGTCGTCATGAGTCATTCAGTCTACGCTTTGCAATTTAGCCAAGAGGCATGTGGGAGTGAGGTAGTATCCCAAACGTAACTAGTTCATAGCACCTACCAAATGCACGGGTCTCCATGGAGATGCATATTCCTGTGCTTTGTCTCTTCGTCCTTTTTTATGAAGTATGTCTTGTCACCTCATGTCATACGCCTCTACCTGCCTGTGTCGAGCTTTCTGCCACAACTCCCGGAACAAAGATGCCTTCCGCAAGGAGGGAAGCAACATCGTTTTTACGTACGCGCAAGACCGCGGCCAATTGACGAAGTCCACAAGGTAAATACGGATACAACAAGTGTCATTCGCGGCATTGCAATTACTACCACAACCACGGCGGAACTTCCTCCCAAGGAAGCAGTTGAACACGCCCATCCAGCCTTGACTAGCAACAACACTAACAAACATGGAAGTTCATTCGTTGCGTAATAACAAGGCATTATTGCAGGTGCCTCCCGATCAATGTCATGAACTTGAGACACCCGCACCCGAACCCGGCGGAGAACAACATCCCTCCCGCAATGCTGCAACCTCCCATCATCTGAGACACTCTTCCATGCGGGGAACCGCTTGAACCGCCCCTTGCCGCGCACGCCCACATTATGTCGTGGCCCTTCTTTCCAACCTTCGAGATGCATTCGATTGCCTCCATGAGGAAACCAACGAATTTCACATCCCAGCAACCATCCCCTTCAATTCCGGTGCTCGGAGCGCACTAGAACCCACTGACGTCACAACCCTCCAGGATCCAAAAGGCCCCACTAAATTCGCAATCAACGTGACCCTCTTCCTCGGCGTCTTGCCCGGCCCATCTCCGGCAGCTTACCCTAGACCATCGCCTGCGATTCGAGAGAAGTCCGCGATAGCCTCAAATCCACTGGCCAAGATTAAGGGGAACAACACCAACAACCAGCGGTGACGAAAATGCCTCTTGCGCAGCCGGTCATCGCTGGCATTCAAACAATCTCGCCCGGCCCGACATCGATATCGCAATCAATCAATCAAATCCCCCACTCCAATCGGCCCCTCCTCGCTACCAAAACCAAAGCCTGACCGACGCCCCTTACGTTTAACGACCATCCAGCCTTATCCCTTCGTCCCAACACCTGCACAACCAGCACGCCAAAATACAACCCAAAAAACATCCCAACACCGGAAACGTGAGGTTTCTCTCAAGACCACCCCGGTGCTTGCAACCTGTGTTTAGCAATCCGTTGGGTCGGGTCCATTCCCCTCCCCCTTGACAGCTCGTCTCTCCTTACCCTCAGACCTCAGACTTCCAGGATCCGGGACAAAAGAGGCAACACAAAAAAAGGGCTCAACCGCCGTGCGCACGCCCACTGTTCGCGACCAGGCCATTCGCGGGCCTGTTCTCGGGCTTTCATGTGCGTGGGAACAAAAACGTGGTGATATCGTTGCTTCGCGTGCCATGTCCCGGATATCAAACTCCACCTAGATAAACTTGTGAGCCATTTGCTGAAAACCATATGTGTCAAGTGTACGAATACGGACGCTTCGCTGTAATCCATTGCAAGAGGCAGGTCTCTGGACATGCCACGCGCGATATCTCGCTCGGCTGGCGCATGCAATCAAAAGCACATGATTCCCACAAAACCGCCTTCCCACATGGCATCATCATTCATCGCCCTCACCAAAAGCACATGTCAAATCACGTTGATGGCGTCTCGTGTTTTGGATCATCAATGCAAGTCTCTATTATGCGCGAAGCATTGGACTGACGGCGCTGGCACTCCCGACTCCCCCTTTACCACGCACCTGGAAGCCCACCCGCTCGTTGCCATTGGGACTGCTCCCTCAAGCAGGAACAAGGCGGGCGCATCGCCATCCAAAAGGGACAAACGAAATAAAACAACCCAGTTGAATGAACCCCCTTAAACCATCGTCAAACTTTTCTTGTTCCCTGGTGCATAGAGCCACCATGAGTTTCCACGGGTATTAGCCTCCCTCCGCATCTTCCAATAATAGAACCGTCAAAAAAGAAAAGACGTGCGCGCGCGCCAGTGTATGCCTAGACCCTCGAGGATCCAGGCCACGCCTCGGCTTTGCACCATTGAATCTTGACGAATGACTTGCCGCACCGAGGTCGGCAACACCATGTCGTCACCGAGGTCGCAAGGGATCAGACAAGCGAAACGGAATCACCAACTCCTGACCATCCGGGACATGCCAGGCCCCTGTCCCGCGGTCTCCACCTCCAACGCCTTGTAAGAGCAAATCGACATAGGAAAAGAAGGAAATAGCAGTTCTTGCGTCATCCATATGGCTGCATTATGAGGTGTATAAGCCGAATCCGGGTGATTGAATCGAAGAAAGCCTTGATATTCGTAAATTCGTTTAGTAACCGACCTGGCCGGGCATCTTGCCCAGGGAATGGGCGCCATGGCTCTTGGGAGGCAGGTGGTTGTGGCAGAAGATCTTCTTGGTACCGTTCTTGGTGGCGTCGCGCTTGGTTGCGTCAATAACCTGCGTCGGGTCGTCGTACGACTCCACCTGACAGCATTCCACGTTCTTCATCCAACGGTTGTTGATTACGTCGTGGATGCTGATACGCTTCTCGGGCACCGGGTTGAGCATCTGCAGGAGGAGGCGGCGGAGCGCAGGCGGGCTAACGCCAACGTCGAGGGCGTAGCACTTGGGATAGTCGGTATCGCTAATGCAGGCATCCGGGTCGGGGTGCTTGTCGTACCAGTTGTTCCAGCCCTTGACGAGCTTGTCGTAGTGCGTGTTGCCGGCCTCGGCTCGCGACCAAATCGCGCCCCCAAACGTCAGATAGATCATGATGATGGCCGAGCTCCAGACGTCGAGGGGTCGGGGGTCGTAAGAGTTCTTCTTGGCAAGAACCTCGGGGGCGATGTAGGGTTCGCTGCCGCAAATGCCAGGAGAGCAGAGGCGGATATCGCCCATGTTGCGGCCACACTGTCCACCTGCCTCGCGAAGACCAGGGTGAGTGCCCGAGAAGACCTCCGAGACACCAAAGTCGGTAATCTTGAGCTTGCTGTCCTTGGTGATGAGCAGGTTCTCGAGCTTGATGTCTCGGTGGGCGATGCCGTTGGCGTGAAGATAGTGGACGCCTTGGATGAGCTGCTTGAAGAGGCACAGGCGGTCCTTCTTGCGATCCTCGGGCTTGAGGTGACCCTTCTGCACCAGACTGAACAAGTCGCCCTCAGAGCAGTACTCCATGACGTGGTTCCAGCGGCCGTGGTCAGTGCAGAGGCGGATGGTCTCGACGATGTTGGGATGGTGCAGGCTCTTGGCGATTGAGAACTCGGACTTGATCTTCTTCTCGTACTCCTCCTGGCTCTCGCGATGCGACTTGCCACGGAACTCCTTGACCGCGTAGAGCTCCTCAACGAAGCCCTTGCGGTTCATGAGCGTGACCTTGGAGGCAGCACCCTTGCCCAAGTGCTTGCCGTGGCGGCCGAGAAACTTGCTCATATACTCAAACTCGGCCTGAAGCTCGGCAACGTCGACGGCGAAATCGTCGGGAAGACTGAGGCTCATGCGCCGGGCCTTGGCTCCGGTACCGGAATCCGGGGGAAGGGGCCAGGGCAGTCGCTCAGGGGGGTATGTCGCCTCATCCTGGGAGGTAGCCGCCGGGACAGGGGTATTGGGTCGGCTGCCATCGAAGCTGCTAGCTCGGCGGCGAAGCTGAGGTCGGTGCTTATCACGGTTTGCGTTGGCGCCGACAAAGTTGATGGCGCGACCGCGAAGGGTCAGGCCAGTGGATGCGCGGTTCTTCTTTGTAAAGCTGAATTGTTCCGGCGCCACGTCGCTGCTGCCCTTTTGGCGCGAGTTCGGGGCCATCTCGAGGGCGGAGTCGGGAGACGGAGGAGAGTCCGAGCGTGTGGTAGCCGAGGACCGGTTCATGGAGAAGCGGCGCGGATTGCTTGTACGACGGCGGCCACCGGGACCGGGCTCGGACACACCAGAGATGGAAGGAGCCGAATCGGCGATGGCAGAGTCGCGGGTCATCTGCACCTGCGAGGTGGTGCGACGGAAGAAGGACGACATTGTGCGCTTGAAGCTCGATGTAGAGCCGCGAGTAGATCGGCGGGACAGCGGGGTGCCGGTGGAGGTGACGTCGGTGTCGGTGGCTCGAGGGGTGGTCGACTCGGTAGTCTGCGACGGACGACGAGAAGACGCGGACGAGGAAAAGAAGCTGTTGAACTTTGAGGGAGAAGTCGGGCCCGACTGCTGATTTGCGCCGGAGACGGGAATGGGAATGGGGGCGCTTGACGAGGTGACGGAGACGGCCTGGGAGGAATGGCCGTTGTCGAGATCTTGGCCTTGAAGAGTGAATTCCTGAGAACCACGGCTGACGGGAGTGACTGGCTCAATGCAAGACTCACTGCCAGACTCACCGCCTTCCTCGAGAATTGAATCGGTCAGGTCGGTTGGGAAGCAGCCTCGAGGGGACGATGCCGACTGAAGAGCCGGAGGCGACGAGGCACTTTTATCTGCAGGCGGAACGAGAAAAAGACGTCAGCAGGCAGGGATGGGCGAGGGTTTGCAACACAGAACAAGGGAGGAGGGAGGGAGGCAGTGAGATGCAGGCCCCGGACGCCGACTCTGACAGGGTAAATTGCTAATGCAGCTGCCAGGGCACGGCAGGGGTTCGTGCGACGCTGTCTTTATTTGGAGAGAGGGAAAAACAGAGAGCTCAGAGAAGCGAAGGGGGACCAAGGCCGGGGATACTGCCAACTCGAGCCTTTTCCCAGCACCGAAGCGGCAAGAGAAGACAAGGCGCTGGACCAGTCAAATGACGCCCGACGGAGAGATGGATCTCGGAGTTGCTGGCGGCTGAAAGGAGCATGGACTCACTTTCGCCTCTCTTTGCCGTCTCCCGTCTCCAGCCTGTCCCTGTGCACCAAAAGAGGCCCTCCTCCCCACGTCATAAAACCTCTCCTTGGTTCGGCCACGGGAATAGCAACAAAGAGCGAGGACGCGAGCGAGAGAAATGACTCTCTCCGAGAACGTGCCGGGAATGGGGCGGATGACAAAAGAACGTGATTGATGCGAAAAAGGGAAAAAGGGTAAAAAAAAAAAA
>JAMQMW010000088.1:0-40079 GCA_024115155.1 Thelonectria blattea
GGGGGGGGGGGAAACATCCAAGGGTACGGTAGCCCCCGGACTCTTGAGGGGAACTGGCTCTTGCCTACGGACTAACGAACCAAACAATTAACCATGAACCGGGATCAACGATTAACCACGAACCCGGATCGCTACTCAGCCGATGAGAGTCTGCAGACTAGTGGGCTCGCCAGTGACAGGCATCATACAACCGTCAACATTACAATGCAGGAACCCATCGTTCCCCGCCTGATGAATCTGTTGCTTTTTGGGAACCAAACAAGACAAAAGAGAGAAAGGCTTTCAATTCCAGTCTGAATTTCCATCCTTGAATTTAAAAAACGGTGGCAGCAGGTGGCTCGCCTCGGGTGGTGCTCATTGTGGTCGTCCGCTGTGTCGGAGCTGAAGGCAAATAAGAAACGACACTGTTGCCCCCAAACAGCATTAAGAGATTCATGTACCCTGCAGCTCGCGGGAACTGCTCTCGTTCGCTTGCCCGCTTTCTGAGACAGACTTCCGCTTCCGCATACTCATGGGGCGACATGCCTTCCTCAATGAGCCCATGGTGCCTTCTGGCGGCGTCCATCCACACTACGCCGCTGAGGCTTCTTGTTCTTAATACATCAGACCATCGCTGACATTTGATGGCACCTTTCAGGAAACGGGGAGCTACTACAGTTTCAACAACATCCCCTATGCCGAGCCTCCCATCGGCTCACCGCGTTTCAAGAAGCCCACCGCCATTGTCACGGTCAACCGTACCGTCAACGGCGGGACGAGCCCGCGTGCGTGTCCCCAAGGCTCGGCTGGTTGGTTTGCGTACTCGATCCCATTGGTGCTCAAGACTATTGCCAACAGCTCTCAGGATCTTGTTTTTACCTTTTACCATTTGGAACGGCGCCACGACGGACGGATGGAGCTCTCCCGCTACCCTGGACTGTCGCTTGGAAGATGCAGGGATGGTTTATCGACTTTACTCTGTACGGGACTACGGGCACGAGCTTTGTAAGTTCTTACCAAAGTACGGTTATTATGCGCATGTGACTAATATTAGCCTGCCGTCAATGTTGGAATCTGTATCTGACCCGGCGGTGAACACGCGTTGTGGTTTCCTACTGGCCCGATGAGGAGTAATAAAACATCCAGAAGTAATGTTTGATGTTTAGATTCTAATATATAAGACCTGAGTTATTTCTCAACGTCGACACACAGAGTATGAGATTATGGTGATTCGTAAGGCCTTGGTGCCAAGGTGCTCAGCTAGATTACTACGGGGTATTTACAAGATGCTCATCTTGTCGATGGTGAAGAGATAAGTCAGTTACACACTTTGTTGGCCAATCGAATGGTGATGTGACAAGCGAGGGCAGCTCGATGCCAAGACAAGAAGGGTTCCGTGCGTATCAACTTCAAGCAATTACAATCCACTCAAGTAAATATAAACACCTAACTACCCATTCGAAATGGAGCCTCTTTTAGACGCTGCTAATAGGTACCCTCCTTGGTCGCCAAGGCGAGGTGAAACACTTGCATTACAGTCCGTGCTTGGAACAAAACAACAGACGGAGAAATATTATAGCGAAGCGAGTTGAATGCCCTGGGAGTAAAAGACTTGGCTTGGTAGCCAGGGTCAAGACGGCCTCCATGCCTTTGATTCCCACTGCAACGTCTTGGTAGTCGCAAATAGTGATACAAAAGTACACTTGCTACTGAAGTAGATGCTGAAGATGTATCATACTCTTGGAAAATGTAGTATACATAGGTGCTGATGAGGCCACTTGGGAATAGCCTCTTAACCATAGCATTAATCGTTCGCTCTAGTTCCTCTCTTTTTTTATTCAATCCTGCCTGGTGTAGGCCTTTATTGTCATTCCTTCTTCTACCTAGAGTAGGCTATTATCGCACAGTACACGTCTCTTTGAAATTAACTCTCGCCATCAAGATGAAGCACTCCGCCGTCTTTCTCACCGCCGCTGCCGCCTTGGCCCGTTCGGCCTCAGCCCACTACATCTTCAGCAAGCTCGTTCTCGACGGCGTCGCGTCGGACGACTGGCAGTACATTCGCCAGACGACTCGATCCGAGTGCTACATGCCCACCAAATTCACCAGCACCTTTGACAACCTGACGCCCAGCGACAGCGATTTCCGCTGCAACCTGGGCTCCTTCAGCAACGCCGCCAACACCGAGGTCGCCGAGGTTGCTGCCGGTGACACCATTGCCATGAAGCTCTTCTACGATGGTAGCATCGCCCATCCTGGACCTGGCCAAGTTTGTACGGTCGCCTATTAAACGATTCAAGATATTCGAGTGTTGCGTGCTGACCTGAACAACCCTAGACATGTCCAAGGCGCCTACCGGCAACGTTCAGGAGTATGAGGGTGACGGTGACTGGTTCAAGATCTGGGAGACGACCCTCTGCGACGAAAGCGGCGACCTGACCACGACGGCCTGGTGCGCGTACGGCATGTCGCAGTTCGAATTCCAGATTCCTGCCAACACTCCCGCCGGCGAGTACCTCGTCCGCGCCGAGCATGTTGGTCTCCATGGTGCGCAGAACAACGAGGCCGAGTTCTTCTACAGGTAAGTCGAGTTGCCACTCTCTACTCACAGACATTCAGTCTGACTTTGAAACAGCTGCGCCCAGGTCAAAGTCACTGGCTCCGGCACCGGTTCGCCCAGCATCACCTACCAGATCCCCGGCATCTACGACGACTCCATGACGCTCTGGAATGGCGTGAACCTCTGGACGGCCACTGCCGAGGAAGTTCAAGCGGATATCCTCGATTGCCCCATTGGCGATGATGTCTGGAGCGGCGGTAGCTCGTCCTCTTCGGCTTCCGACTCCGCGTCTTCCGAGTTTTCGTCCACCAGCGCCGCCGTGTCGTCTGCCACGCCTACACCCGAAAGCTCGGCCCAGCTTGGCTGCAGCACTTACAGCAAGAGATCCGCCAAGTTCGGGCGCCTGGCTTAATCGTCGGGCCCGATTTGCTCCCTAGAGGCGGTTTGTCTTGTCTTACGGAATGTGATTACGAGATGTCGTTAAGCCAGTTTGCCGGGGGACAAGCCGCGCCGCAATGGACATCCGGGGAGATTTGGGTGGATTCTTGAGGCTCCTTGTCTTTCAAAGCTGTTTGAGTCAGCTGTTACTTTCTCCTGTACTGTGTACATACTTATAGTTGCGGTGCAGTCCTTGCACCGCACCATTTCGATATGAAGTTGTTGCTCCAGTGGTTCTTGGCGAGCATATTTACACGGGGGCGCATATAAAGTGACGCAGCTGATATGTACAATGTGATGGAACTTGCAGTGCTAACCGGCAAAACGCCGAGAGGGGTTGGAAATGGCGAAGAGAGGTTTACTCTCGGAGCGTCGGTTATAATCCAGCCAATCACAAGATGAACGGACCATCATCTGCGTCGTATCGTCGGATTATTCGCGTCGTCGGGTTTGTCGCTTCGCTTCAAGTGTCAGACAGTTCGCTAACTGGGACCTGGGATGTAACCTAGTCAACATAAACCCAGCTCTGCGGGCCTGAGTAAGTCGGTCAACCTGAGCCAATTGGTCACCCGATCCAGCATAAACTTTATGTTAAGAGCTTCCCTTACTCCCGGAGACGGCCGATAAGCTATGTTAGGCGACCCTTTTAAACATTAAAGTGGCAAGACCATCTATCTCCAATGCATAGCCTCGCTGCCTGCAACAGGTAGTGCAAGTCTCACTAAACTCCGCGCCGACGGCAATCGACGACAACGATCAAGAATCCCGCCCCGGCAAATGGCAATGTTTGTGGGGAAACAGGGATTCTCGATATCTCCTCGGCCCGTAAGGAGTCGACTGGCCTCGGTTATTTCTATTATAAACGTCTCTACCAACCTTATTTACCCGGATGACTGCAATTTATAATTTACCCTTTTAAATTTGAGTAACAACTGGCTCAAGCACTTGCATCTCATTCATGTATTCAACCCGAGCCGAATTGCTCGAAGTGGCACCATTCTTTTAAGCACTCATTGTACAAGGCATGATTAAGGACGCGACCGGTGCCAGCTACTGAGCTACAAAAGGAGGCAGAAGCCCAGCGTCTTTCGATTGGCCCCGTTAACCAGTGGCGATATAGGGTAGCGGGACACATCACCTTTCGGGTGCGACTCCTCGCAGACGCCGCTGCGGCGGGCCGGGGCGGAGAAGTGGTCAAGATTGCCGATAAAGCGGCTGCTTTCACTTATATGGCATGGTTGGTACTGAGCTTGTGGGGTGGTTTTCTGCCAAGCCTGCTTTTGCCCTCATGGAGAGGGAGGAGTACATCTTGTAGGGCGCCGAGTTTGGAGCCTCTCATCACCAATCAAGTCTCATCTGCTACGAAGGAAATAATATGCATTAGGCATCTGGGAAATATCTATCACTGTGCGCCATCACTTTCTCAAGCCACTGCTTGCCCTCGTTCCATTGATGCCGTGCAAAATGCCCGTGTGATTTGAGATGGTAGTAAGAGAGCTGAATATCTGGCCAAGACGGATGCCGACGATTTTGGGGGACCTGGGTCCAAGTGTGTACCAGGTCCAACTTGGCGTCTGCTTCTTCCAAGTCGCCGCTGATAATGAGCCGGTCGGCAAACCTGGCGAGATAGGTGCAACTGACGTCGTCAATTGCGCTCGGTTGTATGTCGGGGAACGAAGCGTTTGCGTATCTCCTGTGAAGACCCAAATAATTGAGTAATAAAAAATAGTGGCAGTTGAGCCTTTCGACGATTTGGCTGGTGCTCTTGGAGCGTCTGAAGGTCCCGACCACGCCCTCGAGGATTGTCGCGATGAGGTCATATCGGTCCTTGTCCTGAAAAGGAACAAGTCGCCTTAGCAGCCAAGCTAGCGGGTGGCCGAGCCCAAGGGTGCTGGCAAGTATGTCGCGCGTATGGCGGAGCACTGCGGATGCCAGCTCCAGATGCCTGTGGTCGAAAGCCAAGGCAACGTCGCACAAATAGAAGAGCAGAGTAGCGTCCTGGGTCTTCACGATGCGCCCGAGGTCGTCGAGTGACTGGTTCAGCACGTTGAAGCCAAACGCCATTCTCCCAGCCATGATCATGGTTCGGGCCTGGTCTAGGCGCCTGTAGCATCGTATCGAGGTGCTGAGGTCGGGATTCGAGTTGCTTTTGGGAGTTGGTGAAGCGGTGTCGAGTCCAAAGGCCTCGTAGTAGCTTTTCAACATTCGAAGCAGCTCGTCCGAGTACTGCAGCACGGGAGACGCGTGCAGTACTGGGTCTGGAGAGGGCGAACGGCAGACGAGATCGGATACGGGATCGCCCATGGTGAGCATTCCCGCTCTGATCCTCATTTGAAGATCCGGTCGGCGCTGTAGATACCTCTCCACCAGGTCCCAGTGAACAAGTCTGCCTCGTATGAGAAACTGGGATTGTTTCCCAGCAGCATCGCGTTCTTTCTTCAGGAGAGCTATCTGTATCACTTCTCTCTCTCTAAACTTCTTATCCAAACCCCATTTTTGGAGTCTATATTTGTACATACGCGGTCTGGCGACCTCGAATTAGTACCGCCATGCATTTCTACCCGTGAAACTGACTTGTGGAAAGAGGACTCACGTTGCGTTGAAGCCATATTCGTCCCGGATTGTTGCCACCACCTCCTTAAGCGGCTTAGACTCGTCAAAGTACAGCCTCGTAATATGAGGACGCAAAAGATCCCATTCATCTCCTGGGCCCTGTCTCGTCGACATGTTCACGTGGTCAAGCTGCAAGAAAAGCAAAGGACAAACCAACATCGTCCCGCCACAGTTGAGCTGGGGCATCCTTCCGTATTTCAGACCCGAAGATTGGCGAAGAACAAAAGGACAGTCCCACTGGGTCCGTTGGACTGGCTCGTTTCGACCAAGCTCGGTTCCTCGGCAATCGTTGCAATTGGTCCAGTGCAAAAGTACAACGGGGACAAATCGGCTTGCGGATTGAAGCGAGCAATCGAGAATAAGGGACCCAGGCCAGCCGGGGGAGATATTGTGCCAAGCTGGGGGACTATCTGACCTAATTACTCCGAACGTAACCCTGTTAACCGACTTCCGCCTCCCCTCGTTTCGTTTGCTCCCGAGGACCCGAACGAGCCGAGATTACGGGTCTCGAACGTGTCGTCTGCAGGGATTTTCGCATAGCTTCGGAACTTTGATCGATAGAGCACAATCTATAAAGCTGTATCCGTAAACTCCCAAACCATTCTTTGAACTTCTATTGGTGCGATTGCTTCCTGATTAAGTACGTACCCCTTGCATTAGCCCGACCTGATCCTCGGGTCTCCTCGTTTCAGAATTAGGGAAGGGATGATGCACCTTGACAGGAGGTGATGCATGCGGAAACAGGCAGTTCGAGTCGACCCGCGCATCTGAGCGCGTGTCCCTCGTTTACCACAGTAATAGGGCGCTTCATGGAAATGACTTAAGGAGAATCAGGAGGAGGGAATGCTACATAGTCATCCGCACAAACCAAACATTGGCAGGGACCAGCACACACAGTAACACCACCACTTCGACGAGCCCCTGTAGAGTCGAAAAAAATATGCATGTTCATGTTTACTGGAGAATGTCCCATTGTTATTTTGCCGACTACTACTTGCAGGGAGAGATGGAAACCTCATTGTCATTCTCAATATGGGCCGATGCACTTAATATCAGGAGAAGAGAATGCCTGCCGTTATTGCTGTGTCCAGTCCTTCGTGGACCACATTTAATATTTATAATACGCAAATAAAACAGAGTGATCAAGAAGTAGTTGTTACTTATATACTCTTTATTCATTCGCTTGGCTGCTTCTCTATTGTTTTAGCATTCACTCTCTTCATTCGTTTCTTAATCTTTTTTCGTCGTTTGCTCTAGTCGCTGTTCGGTGCTGGCTGGTCCATCACCTTTGATCTCGCTCCTTACAAGATGATGAAGGTACTGTCCGTCCTCGCCGCTTCGCTGGTCGCAGCAAGCCCCTGTGTTCAGAGGAGTGATAATACTGTCAGCGACAGTGACAGCGCCACCACCACTCCCGTCACCACCACCCCCGCCGCCGCCACTGCAAGTGGCACTGCCAGCATCAATGACCTCTTCGTTGCCAAGGGCAAGACGTATTACGGCACTATTACAGACCCTACCCTTCTCAGCGACGAGGAAAACGCCCAAGTGATCAAGTCGTATTTCGGCCAGCTTACTCCCGAGAATAGCATGAAGTGGGATGCTACCGAGGGAACTCGGGGCCAGTTTACCTTTGATAATGCCGACACGGTCGTCAGCTTCGCCGAGGAGAACGGCATCCTAATGCGAGGACATACCCTGCTCTGGCACTCGCAGCTCCCGGACTGGGTTGAGGCCATTACTGATGCCGATGAACTCACCTCGGTTATTGAATCTCACGTCACTAATGTTACGACGCATTTTAAGGGCAAAATCTACGCATGGGTATGGATCCAGTCCCCTTATCTTACCTACTCCAAGTTATCCATGCTTACATTATTGAAAGGACGTCGTAAACGAGATCCTTGCGGAGGACGGCAGTCTCCGCGAGTCAGTCTTCTCCAATGTTTTGGGTGAAGACTTCGTCTCCATCGCCTTCAACGCCGCTCGAGCTGCTGATCCGGATGCGAAGCTGTACATCAACGATTACAACTTGGATACTGCCACCTATGCTAAGGTCACCGGCATGGCCTCTCTGGTGAAGAAATGGCTTGCGGCTGGCGTTCCTATCGATGGCATTGGCTCTCAGAGCCACCTTAGCGAAGGTGGTTCCAGCGGCACCCAAGCTGCTCTCGAGGTCCTCGCTGGCTCTGGTGTCTCCGAGGTGGCCGTGACCGAGTTGGATATCGCCAATGCCCCAGCCTCAGACTATGTTGCCGTAACCAATGCCTGTCTCAACGTGGAGAAGTGTGTTGGTATCACTGTTTGGGGTGTCCGAGACTCTGTAAGTTTGTCGCTTCTCTGATGTACAGGGGCCTTGTATTAACCGCTCGTCTGCTTAGGATTCTTGGAGGACTGGCGCTGACCCCCTTCTCTTCGACGACAACTACGAGCCCAAGGCCGCATACGTCGCCATTGTCGAGGCTCTCTCGTAGAGACGTGAACCCAAAGGCAGAATGAGAGAGGTTGAGAGACCTTCATGATCGATCAAGTCTTTCTTGGATAGTGTCGACGTTCTGGTTCATCAATCACCACGCAGTATGGGGCGAATAGACAGTTTCTTTCTTTACCGAACCGTTTGTATATATTTAGTTTGAGCAAAAATGAAGGGCTTCAGTTATCTGACCCTCTAAATCTATTGATTGGATTGGGGGATTACTTGATGTACTACACCGAGCATCGCGGAAACTCATTGCCTGCTATGATAGCACACCTCTGTTGATGTGTGACGCGGATGAAAATAGCTTGGTGGAATTTTCTCTAGCTTGAAAGTAAACTCTCTTCACGATAATACCAGTTACTATCCTAGAACAGTTGCTTGCCCCCCTTTGAATATGCCCCCTACTGCCACACCCGTTGCTTCTATAACTCACCTCCATCTCATGTGAGACAGTATGGCGGCCGGTCCAGTCCTGTGGTCCAGCAGAAATGAGATCATCTTCTCATGTCCCATCCCATCCGTTCCAAGGGTGTCTTTGGCCTGTTCATCGTCAACTTGGTCATCCGTTCATCTGCTATGTCTGCTTGACTCCTTGCCATGGGGGCCTTCACGGTCTATTGTTCCTTTGGGGGGCCGCGAGAACAAGATGGAGAGTTGATTCTCTCCGTACAGAAAGGGTGGAGATTGATGATCTTCCAGTTCCTTTATGTTCTTGGCGTGGATCAAGGGCAGCCGTCCTAAATCCTAAACTGGAACCTTAATAACTCCTCGACTTAAATTAAACGTGGTAATATCATGAGCCAGGAAGTCACCCAATATTGGAGACCCTATGGCCAACTAGGGGCGTTTCGCACCATTAGGACCTGGAGACTTTTAAAGTTTATAGCGGTTGTAAGCTCGCACTCTATGGAATGCGCCTCGGCGTTGTTAAAAGGCGTGGTATAAATTCGTTATCACCGAGTATCTCAGTCCAGAAGTCCATATTAATGCCGGCAGTGTATCAATTATTTGCATATGCTCAAATCATTAAGGACGCCTCGCAACTGGCACAACAGCAGTCTATAACATGGAGTAGATATTCGAGACACCACAACTTTCTGTTTATCGATACGATCTACGCAGAAACAAAACCAACGAACAAACCGGGTCAATATGCAGATAACAAGTGGGAACGGGTCTACCATCAAAATTGCGACAGGCCTGCTATTCAGAGCCCAATTCCAATGTCAGATAGCTACTTAGGAATGGAGCCTGAAAGCCGACTGGCCACATCATTGTCGGAGTTGCATACTTTAGCCTCTAAATCAAGACGGGCTGTTCAACCACGGATCATCCAGCAGCTCTCGCGCAGTCTTCCTATCTTCAGGTCGCCACTGGAGCATGCTTCTGATGAACCGTAAGAATTGCTTCTTATTTTCGCCTTCCATGAATTGCTCTGACGATGCAAGTGATACGTCTCGGGGAAAGCTAATAATATCGACGGGCTTCCATTCTCCTATTTACAGTTAGTGGTGACGGATTGGACTTCGAAAGAGATGCTCATACCTTGCTCTGTGAAAAACTCGTCACTTCGCTTGCCCTTCACTAGTAGATCTACGGGTGGTGGACCAAGTAGACCAACTACCTCAGCAAGGTGAGCGCGTGTTGAGTATCCGATTCCAGTAGGATTGTCCCTATAGAATATGTGTTTTCCTTCAAATAGATCTTAAATCTGGGCAAAGTCAGCATGTAGTCACCAGCAGAAAATAAAAACGAACCATCACTCCAACGTTCCATATATCAATTGGATAGCTCCATTCCGTCCGCAGCATGACTTCTGGTGACCGATAGTGGGTTGTACATCATCGTCATTTTTCATATCGCCCGATGCTGCTGAGCTAAAGTCACTAAGGACAACTCTCCCAAACGTTTTAGGCCTTCTGAATTGTCGAGAAGCATAGATAGGTCGTCCATCAATAAACTTTCGTGGTGAAGGGTATTCCATCTCGTCTTGAACGAAAGCTTTAAGAATAGATTTATCGGCAATATCTTGCAAGATATTGTCTGCTTTAATATCTGCGAACTCATGTCAGCACAAGTCGACCTGCGGTTCGGGAAGAGAGATATTACTTACCTATATAGACTAGTTTGCATTCTGTGTGCAGGTAGTCGAGTGCTAAAAAGATCTAAGACAACCCTGCCTTAAGCAACTCTTCAGTAAATCGATACGTCGGATTCCGATGGAGCAGGTCACGAAAGCTGTCCCACATGAGCTTTTGCACTAAATAGAGGTGGTCGGCTCCAAAATGGTTGACAATAACGGTATCTAGAGCTGTGCGGATGTGATAAAATCCTTCATGATATGGCATGGCGTGCTTTATTAAGTGTTGATATGTTGCGAATTCCGCGGCTTTGGAACCTTCGTGAGTAAAGACTTTCAGTGTGACGTAGCCGTGGTTCCTTTCCATTGTTAATAAACTTGTGGTGCGAGGCGATAATGGTGACACCTGGGGAAAATAAATATATGCAAAGTCACGAGCCAGCCATACTGTAGATGAGACGCCGTATCCCAGTTTTCCGACAACTTAATATTTGGATATAAAGACTTCTCCAATCGCCACGGGACAATACACGCCAGCCTTGAAATGAGAAAAGCGTTCTTCTTCAAGAATCTCGGAAGGGGGGATGATTTCAAAGCCACTGGAAAGCGCAAAGGTGTCAGTGGCGCGCGCCGAGGTGCACTCTTTGCCTATCTCAGAAGAGATGCCATGTTGTGTTGTGGAAGGGTTGAGGAATCGCCAGAGGCGGATAAAGGGAGGCGATTGCTCGTATTTTTGAGCACGGCGCCGGCGGATTATTTCGCCGCGATTAAGAGCCAAAGTTGCCCTCGTGGACGTGGCAATAGGCGTTCCAGAAGATGGGCGTCCTTTTCCATCTCGGGCCCATCGTCGTCACCAAGGATGTGCCGGCCAAGCCTCGTGCAGCCGGCGGCGAGGTGTACAAAGTTAGAATGCCGTCACTGGCGATGGCCAAGCCGCAGTGGCTGCTGCCGTATGTAGCCGAGGGAGCGGACGAGAACACGCCGTTGGAGAGGGCAATTATATATGGGGAGTTTAACGTGATGGCTGTTGATAAGAAGATAAAGTTCCAATTGAAGAGGGGCCATATACAGCACTTGAGGGGTTTGTTAAAATAAAGAAGCTAGGACTGGATCCAGAGTCTGCAGACGTGTAAGCCAGATAAAACGCTAGGTCAGTCGGATGGTTGCGCGCAGCTCGTGTTCCTGGAAGATAATGAGGAAGAATCGACATCTTCGGCATCGTCCTTGGTGGCGGCAGAAAGCCCAAGCTTTCGATCTGGGCGCTGGCGGAGAGAAGCACTGAACGACCGGGTGTGGGTGGATTGTTCTAGTCATAATTCGAGTAACAAGCGGCCCGTATAACAGTTCACTGGCTGAAGGCCCTCTCGATCTAATATCACTACCAAGGGAACCCGTCACTAAATGTTCCCAGAGAAGAGGCGCATTAAATCAACACTCAAGGCCTGGCATCAACACATTATGGCCCCATAGTCGCCAACCCCCGTTTCTTTATCCTGCCCCGGATTGCATGTTGCCATTTATACGCAAACACCCCAAGAAGAACCAAAACGACAAGTGCAAGAAACACCAATGTGACGATGCTAAACCAGCGGCAGACAAGCCACAAGCGTGCAAATGACCGGTAAAAGGCCTTGTCAGATATGGCCTCGACGCCCATCTCGAGCTGCATGGCGCTCAGAACCACGCTCAAGACTCCAAAGACGAACAAGATTGGTGCGTAATACTGGGCAAAGTATGATCCATACTGCAAGTAGACCTGATGAAAATGCGATTTGCGGAGGAAAACCTTGGTGTAGACATTTAGTCGCGAAACGCGCAACTCGCCATAGTGGTATCGGGCAGACACTTGGTTCTCTGTAATCTTCACGAAATTGGCCGAGAAATGGCAGAATTGTGTTCACTCAACTTCTGGCGGTATCAGGTGATCTTCTTTTGCCATTCGAAAGTCGGACTCGAACTGGATGAGATGCCAGCACGTCCGAAGGAACCCAAAGGTCTCCTGTCTCGTTGTGTTGCCTCTAGGGGGAATGTCGGCTGCAATAATATGTACTCCAAGAACGCATGTGAGAGGAGGTAGGTAGGTAGTGGTTGATGAGGGTTTTCCCTTCCTCCCAGACGAGATGCAGACGCGGGTCTTCGGCAAGAATGATGGCTCGACCTTTCACTTTCGGAGCATGGAGCGGTGAGATATTTGAGCTTGACTGCGTGGACATCATCCGCAAGTGCGGTACTAATTGCTCGAGATCTGCCGCGACGAAGTGTCGTTCCAGAGAGGGACCCAGATGAGCTTCGTCGTTAACTTGGATTCGAGGCTGGCTGGGTAGGGTAATTTAACCCCAGCCGCTTCTCTCGCCATTAAGGTCATCAAGCTCGCTGTTCAGTTGCCGTCGTCTAGTGAACGGCGCTTCCCTGTGCCATTGTGAGCATTAAATCTTGCGATGTTGGTGGAAGGGTATTACCAAGCCATCTTGGTTCACAAAGTTGCTACTGAGAGCTGAAAGGTTGGGGCCTGAGCGGACATTGTCACCATTATGATAGCGGCCACTTTAACGTGTTGCACATGCAACCTCAATAAGGTCCCTAGACCCGCATTACCTCCGTACTGACCTATCCGTATACTCTACACAAGAGCTGCAGGAAAACACTTACATAGTAGTTATCAAGCCCCGACACCACCTACTTCTCACTAAGCAAAACACCTTTCCAGCTCCGATACCACTTGCTGATTAAATGCTACTTGCAGCGGCAGCCACCCTCCCCGCTCGGTACCGCTCTCAGCCGGGAAGGATCGATCAAAGTTGAGTGTAATACACCGCTTCGTCGCTCTCCAATACGTCTCCCTCATCCGAGATATGAGCGAGTCACAAAGGTCAGTCTTGAGTCTCCGCCTGAAGTCGGCATCGTTGTCGCATCGCTTTC
Organism: Thelonectria blattea; assembly: GCA_024115155.1. Classification (NCBI taxonomy): domain Eukaryota; kingdom Fungi; phylum Ascomycota; class Sordariomycetes; order Hypocreales; family Nectriaceae; genus Thelonectria; species Thelonectria blattea. The sequence continues at coordinate 13,069 of JAMQMW010000088.1, forward strand.
GGAGTTCCTCGAGGGTCCGCCACAGACCAATTTCCAGCAAAACCAATCCAAAGGCGTAAATATCGTGCTCTGCCTGATGTCGAGATTGCGGCTCGATATTCTCAGCCAGCTCTGGGTGGCAGTACAGTGCCGTCATCCTCTGTCTGAACTTGTAAACATCTGACGATATGGATATGCTCTCGGAGAGTTCATGGGGGCTGTCTGGGCGTGAGACATTCCACCCGACGAAGAAAAACTGAGGAAGACCAGGAAGGGGGCTGAGGTCACTCCGAGTCAATTGTGGCTGGTCTTCTTCAACCAGCGCAGGTTGCTTCTGGCTGGTACCGGCAGAGGTGGCCTGAGACGACTCGAAATAGATAATGTTATCAGCCCTGATGGACTTGTGTAGCCAATGAACCGAGTGAAGATTGAAGAGGGCGCTGGAAAGCTTCTTCGCAATATCAAACCGTTGACCGATGGGTTTTGAATTGTTTGATTGAATGAGACTTTGAAGACTTTTCTCCGTAATCTCCTCCAGCGATGAAGTTCCGAGACTCGGGGTGTTAAAAACCACCCCAATGCGGGAGTTGGCGGTGTCCATGACAAGTCCTTCACAACAGAGTGTTTCGAATCTCTGGGACAAACTGCCGCCATTGAGCAACCTGATCAAGTTTGCTCTTCGGACGAAGTTGTCCACGTGAACGGACCTGCCGTAGTATGACCACTCAACAAGGACAGGGTGAGTGCCGAGGGAGGATATAACAAGTAGTGGGTGCTTCTGCAGAGTGTTTTCCATAAAGTCGCCAACTTGGAACACTGGCAGTTTTGCTCGGCTGGGCGCTGTAGGATTCTTGGGAGAGTCGATACCCGCCGAGTGCTCCGGTGTTTCCAACTGAACTTCTATTTTGATCATAGACAAGGTCTGAAGAACAGGATCGGCGGGAAGGAGTTCGTCCGTGGACTCCGACTGCAAATGCGGACTTCCCAAAACAGTCGCCTGGATTTGTCGCTCGACACAAGTCTTCATGTCTGTGGGCAGGAGGGTGTTCAGGCATTCGTTGACGCGTCTGAAGTCATCCAGGAGATTCCTAACGGCGTTCTTCTGACTTGTAATCCACTTGATCTCGGAGCGGACCGACTTGCGGAACAGGGACGAGAGCCACTTTGGGTTCGATTCTCGGGAGTCTGGTCTCTTCAAAGAAAGTCTCCTGGGCGTTTGTTTGGGAGACGAAGTGGCCGTGGGCATGATCGTGGAAGCAGACATGACTCGTTTCTGAAGCGCCTCTCTTGCAGTGACAAAGGAAACCTCCATATTCTTGAGTACCTGGAGCATGAGACTTGCCACCGCCTCGTTCTCCAACCTAAGCGTGTGGCCAAACCGAGCTTGGAGTCTTTGCATCTCGGGAGAGTCATCGACGTGCTCGCCGTCGTAGTGCGCATCTACGTCGCCGAGGGAGCTTGGGATGCCAAGAGTTGAGCACCAGGCCTTGAATTTGAGTGATTCAACTTCGAGCTGTAGGAGGAGAATCCGGCCGGATTCCGGTGTATTTCGCCTCGCGGCGTCGAAAAAGGAGTAGCAGGCCTTTGAAGCGGCGAGGAACTGCAATGTGGCTGCCACTATTCCCACGATTTCGGCCATGACGTCGAGGATTGATAGCCTAACACGGCACAATCAACTTGGACCGCTGGATTATCGCGGTTAATACGGAAAAGATGACAACAGGCAACCTCGTGGGAGTTTCAACCCGAGGGGGCTGTGGTGCTTTCATCACGTGCTTCATGCAGCAGTAGGACGCCCACGTGATGGAGGCCTGGTAGATAAGTTCTTTCGTCTTACGTCTACGGCGGTGCAGCCTGACGAGTTGCCTGTCATCTTGTCGATTTATGCCTCGCGACCCATCGCTTCGCAAGGTAGGCGAGCAGAGTTGCTCTATACTCCTTTGTCACCCCCTATTCACTGCTTCGGCTTGGTCTAACCCTCTTCTATAGCGTCATGAACAATGCTCTCTCCCAAGATGGCATCGACCATCGCTCCCAAATCGAAAATCGCGACGACTCGCTCCAAGGCCTCGAGACCCTGACTAGTATCCGTCAACGCATGTCGACCATCCGCCAGCACTCGGACCCTTCGCTTGCAGCCGATTACAAACCGACCCCAGACTTCTTAGATCTCATCTCGTTCATATGCGATATATATCCCACGTACAATGGCCGACTCGTCCCCATGCGGCAGTTTCACGGCAGCTAGGAGAAGAAAGAAAACGGCGGTGGCAACTTCATTGTCTACAGTCGACTTGCCTCGTCTCCTATGCCATCTACGACAGTTCGAGGCGAAGTTGACAACATGGAAGAGAAGATCATTGTCAAGCGAAGCAAAAATTCCATCTGGGACGCCACAGGAAGAGGGATTCAGGGTCTTGTGACGGAGCTCCGTGTGAGATCACATCCTCCATTACGAAGCCATCCGAATGTCGTCAACCTTCGGGGCGTTGCCTGGGACTTTGAGGGGGCCGACGTCGAGAAGCCGAGGCCGTTGTTGCTAGAGGAGTATGCTTCACTTGGGTCTTTGAATACCTTTTGGCAGCATCACGACCTTGTAAGGATGCCTTTCAGTGCAAAGACGCTTCTCTGTGGCGACGTCGCCAATGGGATCGCTGCTTTACACCCCTGTGGAATCGTCCACGGAGATATCAAGCCAGAGAACGTGCTGGTGTTCCCGCAAGAGTCAGCATCGTTCCCATATACACTCAAGCTAACCGATTTTGGCCACTCTGTTTTTCAAAATCAGGGTCATTTATCCCCCCGAGGGCTGACTGTTAAGTGGGCTGCCCCCGAGGTCATCTCTGCGACAGCTGAATCACCTACGTCTTTTGGAGACATGAAGGCAACTGACACCTATTCGTTCGGCCTTGTTGCATCCTCCATCATCTTGGGAAATAGGCCCCTTAAAGCCATAAGGAGAAGTTAAGCAGTTGGCCCCATTGTGTGGTATAATTGTATAAATGATTACCAGATGGGTTATTCTACGGGAGCCCTTTTGAGGTGATAAAGCCACATGGCCAAGCCACAAGGGCTGAATGGTTGCACTTCTCTCCTAAGCAGTCTGAAAGGCTCCGCCAAGATAAAAAAGAAGACCAATTACGGGCACTTAATACGTTAGTTCTCATCTTAAACCGCATAAAACGCCATTTGGAACTTACGCAAGAAACATACTATTTACAACAAAAGTATTAGCACCTGGTCGGTTTAGGATTTAAGGGTAAAACTTACACCGCTGCCACACGATTCAAGCACAGCTTGTCCATCCTTAGCGGGGTAAGAGCAGGTGCGAGTGATCGGAAACGACGAGGTGGTTTGTTCCTGTCCTAGGCACTATCCCCTTCTCAGTTCTCGCACAGGAGTAAGTTGGCGGGAGGTTTACTTACACAATATGTATTGGGCTGAGATAAGATCTTAGTATTATACATCTAACAAACTATATGACGGAAATACTCACGTAGATGCTAGGGCAAGAAGAACCAGCTGGTTTTCCCCATCCGTAGTTGCAGACGAAAGCAGTGGAGTAAGAGACGAGGGAGAGAATAGTGAGAGCCTTCATCTTGAGCGTAGTAAAATATTGTAATGATATTGAAACAAACGGACTCTTGTAGATGCAAGATAGAGCGGTGTTTTATATCAGTCGGTTACATGTCATTACTAATCCGTATCCCCTGGTAATTTTAGCCGAAGCGGAACGAGTTTATGATGTGCAACAGTCTCTTAGCTATTGGACCCATCCGTTTCTCTTCCTTCACTCTTGCTTTAACTTTGAGATCTTACCTTTTGACCGCTCCATTTCGGACAGAATACACTCTTTCCGGGCGAAAGAAGACCCAGTTTATCATCACGATAGCAGGTGGTGAAAGGAACTGGAGCTACATTTGGGACTGGCGGTCTGTTAAGGTTTTCAGTTTCATGGCAACAGGATTCACAATAAATTAAGGGGTTTTAAGGTTTACCCTGGTCTTTCATTCACTTGTTAGACGGGCACTCCGTTCAGGGCTGCTCCCTACCCTCTACATAATAAAGTAGAGAACAGCTTGCGTGCGTCTTTCATCGTCGTCTAAGCCTGTCGCGAGACTTCCTGCCCATATTGACGATGAGTGTTCTAACCACTGCATCCCGCCTTAGTACCAATACTTCCGTACTTAAATGCATACATACCTATGCGTACATAGGAATTATCTCAGTATACTTTATAAATGCAGCCACCTTGTCTCTACCAGGCGAGAACTATACGCGCCCGGCCATGTTGCATCCTTGGTTGAAACAGTGGCCAGCAGGCTGTTAGCCTACATCTTGATAGGTTGCTATAGCCCGGTCGGAGCCTGAGAGACAACTATGGTAAACAAAGGCAAAAGACATGGCCGTAGGAACTTCGCGTAGAATGCTGCCATACATTGAATGAACCTTTCACTGGCACGTAGGAATCAAGAGCTTCGGGCAATGGATCCCTGTCTCCCTTCTCCTGACTTAACATTACGTCTCTCCTGTTACGGATTATTATTTGAAAACGAACACTACAGCAAGCTGGCATCTGTTCCCTGCTTTCACAGGATGCCTCCTATTGCTTGAGAACCTTTACGGCTAATATGTACCTCGACTCGGTCGATCATCCATTCAATCGCGCATTAATGGTGTAGTCCCGTTGTCTCTAGCCCTCTGGGTACGTCGGTACGAGCTCGACGCCATGTCCTGGTGCATTAATGATAAGCCGCGTCCCCAGTGAAGGAAGCGGCCGAATAACCGGCGTAGCATCCTCCTCACGCAGCCCCCGGCATACGTCGTATTCTGCGAAAGTCTACTCTTTAACAATTTCCTGCCGTCTCTGCGATCAGGGCAGAACTTCCCTGCCCCTTTGGAGGCAACGTAACATTCGCCAAGCTCCATCAACAACGTGATATTGAACAAGTCAATGGTCTTCCAGCGCACAAGATTCTGAGATCACCGTTATCGTGACTGCTCCTTGTAAAAACGGCTCCTATTTGAAGCAGATGGACCAATTCAAAACTCGAGGCAAAAACGGAACGTTCTACTCTCGACGGAGACTGCCCTCTGTACGATAGACCAACCAAACGCAACCGGGAGCGTGGACAAAGCCGTGCAAGGTTCAAAAAAGATCCTTCAAGAGGAAGCAATAGAGAAAGTACCTACCTTGAAGGGATGTACGGATAGGAAAGAGCCAATGATGGCAGCTTAAAGCCGCCACGACATGGGACTGGGATGATCATTTTAAGAGCTGCAACGAAAGGCTCCAGGTCTCAAACTGCTAGGGACGGAAGCAGAATGGATTTCAGCTGTTTTCCCGATCGCCGCCAACTTGTCTTGCTCGTCATCTTATCCAAGGTGTTCAGCATAGTTAGTGTTTAGACAACTTACTAAAAAAAAGTCGATCATCTTCCATACGAGTGTACTCTCCGAATATGGGCATATTTCCCTCCCGGCGAGGATCCCGACTAGTGCGATGTTTCAACAGGAACTTTGGCAGAAAAAGAGTGCTGGGGAGCTTGTCTTATGAGCCTGACAAAGGTGCGAGCCGGGAACACACTTGAGATCTCCGAAGCGACATGTTCCTGCGGTGCCGCGCCTTCTGACAGAGCCGCAACAGTGTTTGCTTGATTCATTTTGGGACCGAGGGTGTTCAATTGGCGAGGGAAGTGAGCCTTGGGCCGGCACGGTTGCTTGAAGCTGTTTTTCAGTCGAGGTTTTGAACGCTGCCTCATATCAGGATAGGTAAGTAGAGAAAGCTAAGGATCTCAATATTATGAGACGAAGAGTTTTTGTCGAAGCAAAAGATGAACATCCCTTGCTAGCTAGCAGGGACCCCATGTATACCGCGACAGTTTTCGTGTTCAATACCTACCTATCATATAAAATCTTAGGCATATAAGCGTTAAAAGAATACCGCATGTTGCATTACCCGCTTACTGTAGTCGAAGGCTCCATAATTAATAATGCAAGCGTAGAGCTCATCACTCGCCGCTCGGCTGACTTCCCCTCCCTCGTTTGCGGTATTTCCTCATCCATCTGAGGCAGCCTTTTTCTACTATGCCCTGCGAGATTTGTCACGACTTTCGCGGAAATGGCAAACTACCCAAAGAAGGGGAGACTCTGAATCGGAGATTCCGCCACCGACTGGACAAGCATCTGCTGTGGGATAATTTCAAGGTGTCTGCCAAGTCTTGCCATATCTGTGACGTTCTCATCAAGGGATGCCGCGGGTGTTTTGCGCAGAATGGCATTCAAGAGTGCGACATTGTCAACTTTGAGAGGCGGTTTTATTATTGCCATTGGGAAGGGGAGGTTGCCGACATTGACAAGACGTTCTGCTTCTGTCTGAAGGATGGGACGTATTTCGATATACAGATCTTCGCGACTGCAGACGAAGGTACGTCAATCGAAAACCCTTTATCTTATTATATGCCAGCAGACAATGACTCGACAGATTGTCCTATCCCTTCCTCCTGGGAGTCAATTCCTGTGTCCCGGAGAACATCACCTCGAACAGACTCACCGCAAGCGCTTCAAACCATCAAGGACTGGCTTGCCTTTTGTCACGAGGACGACCACGAAGACTGCGAAGTCGCCGAGAACACACAGCTCCCTAAGCGCGTGATTGACGTCGACGGCGATGGAGACGTTGTTTTGAGAGAATCGCAGGGCATGTCGGCCAGGTATATTTGTCTGAGCCACTGCTGGGGCTTGGAGCCCATCATCACTACGACAACTGACACCATCGAGAAGCGCAAGAACCGTATTGCGCTGTCTGGGCTTTCTAACACATTTCGAGACGCCGTGGCAGTGACGAGGAATCTTGGCGTTCGATATATTTGGATCGACTCGCTGTGCATTATCCAGGACTCTCTCGCTGACTGGAAGATTGAGTCGACCAAGATGTCATCCATCTACACAAATGCCTACGTTACTCTCGCCGCCACGCACTCGAACAATGGAAACGGGGGCTTGTTCAAGCAGACAGTGGATTTTGAAGTGTCGGGCTTGACGCCCGATGACGAGCCCTATCGACTCTTCTTCCGGCGGCTCATTGACCACCACCTCGACACCCAAGACATGGCGACTCGTGACGTGTCCGGGTTTCTGGATCTTGGCCATGCGACAGTCACTTATCACCCGCTCCTCACGCGTGCTTGGGTCTATCAAGAACGACTGCTTTCGCCACGCATCCTGCACTTCGGGCCCTACGAGCTGTTCATGGAGTGTCGGTCGCTCACGCAGTGCGAGTGCGACGACATTGGGTTTCACGGCTCATCCGAGGCAGCGCCCGCCGCCCAAGTCAAGCTCATGTACGCGCAGGCCATCTATACGACCACGACTAGCGGAGAGGAGTGGCATGTTTGGGCCGAGTACTACCTCGCACGAGTCTGGCGTACCTTGGTCTGCGCTTACAGCGGGTTGCGCATCACCAAGCATTCCGATCGCCTACCAGCCGTTGGAGGGCTGGCACAGAACTTGGACCAAGTGAGGCGGGTGAAGTACGTTGCTGGTCTCTGGGAAAATACCCTCAACGACGATCTGCTTTGGTATGTCCTCGTGCCCGAGAAGCAGAATACGCCTCGGCCACGACCTGCCACAGCGCCAACGTGGTCTTGGGCGAGCGTCGGGGCGTGGGTGTCGTACTGGGACCACATGTATTTCTTCAATCCCGACGAGGACGTGACGGAAAATGAGAGGCCGCCGTATGAACATTTCAGCAGGGTTGAGACGTGGCATCTCGAACCGGCGGGCGTTGACGAGTTTGGCCAAATGAGACGTTCCACCATGACCATCACAGGTCTCGTCATCGAGGGGGTTCTCGAGAGCGATGTTCAGAGCGACGGCGACACGATTCAATACGTCAAATTCCCATCCGGGCCACTCAAGTTTTACCCTGACTACATACTCGGGTATGAGAGCCAGGATCAGGTTTTGGCAGGGACGAAGTTGACATGTTTGCGGATGACGTTGTTGCAGGAGGGAAGACGAGATTCCCTTATTTCTCTGGTCCTAAGGTCTCTCGGAACGCAGGCGGACGTCTATGAGCGCATTGGGCTGCTTGTTGTTGCCTCAACTCCTCCAGGTGACCCTTTTGGCGGAATATTCAATGAACGGGTGGAGCAGACAGTGACGATACAATAGAGGACATGATCCTTTGAAGCCCCCGCCCCAGTTGATAACTTGATATAGCCCTGAGAAGCCCAAGCTGCCCGCTGACTGTGTATTACTTCGAAGACCACCTCCGTTTATCTTGTTGTTTCTGTGATACTGGTGTCAGTCTTCAGACTCCTGCGAAAGCGCGCAGTGGAGATTCCATCTTGTCCATAGTGAGACACCCTAGACTCCGTTGAGATGCGAGCAATGTCTATAACGGAGCAATTGGCTACAGCCATATGCTTCAGAGTCGTTGGAAAACATGAGCATGCAACTCATCAAAGGCGAAAGGGCGGTGGTGTAAATACTGTCGGGGCGAGGACCGCTGGCCACGTGCCGTATGCCCAACTATTGGCCCAACATTGCTAAAGACTCATTTCCAGTCTGTTGAAAGCCTCAACTTAAGAGAGAATATGGAGAGTACTGGGGGAATTTTGAAATCTTGGGTGACTTGATCTTTAAAAGAGGGCGCTGGGAATGTTGTAAGAGGGTTCAAGAGTTACGAACTACTTGGTGAGCTTAATCCAGGTACTGAGAAAAAGGGCTGCAGAGTTCACATCTTATATGCTGGCTTTAATCGGGATGCGCCAGTTCCAGCAGATCGAGTCTATGATTAATATAACCTGGGTTTCTAGCTGGGCCCCTATGTATTCCACCAGCTTCTTGACTTATGCATGAGAATAAGCAACGGAGTCCCACCGCCAAGGAATCCAAAAAGAACAATACAAGCAGGAGCCACTGACGAGTCTCCGTAGGTACGAGGGATAACAATATACTCAACGGAAATCAGCGACGCAAAGACTAAAAGAAGAGTGTAATTGTCAAACCTTGGGTAATAAAGCCATGGGGTGCAGCAGGCAATATTAAACCACCAGTACTTGACCATTATCCAGAGATTCAACGCTGCCCATGCTGAACAACCGAAAAGGAATGGCCATTGACTGTGGTCGCGAAGAAAGTGGAATCCTGAACTTGGATTGAACCCAAGTGTGAGGGGAAGACAAAGATGAAGAATGCAATGGAAGCAAAGATAGCCCCGAAGGGCCCAGAGCCCGGCGTTGGGGTCCCCTCGATGAACGAGGAGCTGAATGATCTCGCCAATATCCCCAAGAGGCTTGCTTTCGTGGGTCCATTTACGAAATTGTCTGGGCGGTTGCCTGGTGGACGTAAGGAGAATTTGAGGTCTCGCAGCGCGGGCAAGTATACATCTCGTCTTGAGACCTCCTTCGCTAAACGTAGCGGAATCAGGAATGGTGCATAACTGGGGCCATTAACACTCCATCCTCTGTCGAGAAGCTCGATAACTGCTTGGTGATTGTGGTATAGAATCGCCAAGCGGAGGTAATACGAGCTCGGCTTGTGCCTGCGTTCCCGTGATAGGCCGAGTTGGGCCGACACGAGCTCCCACAGAGGATGCCTGTCATGGCGGTTGTCTGCAATGAGGCCGATGAGGATATGGTGGAATTCGTCTTTGCTGATCGGGCGCGTTTTCCAGTCCAAGGGTTCTCCATGTTCTGAGTCAGCTGTAGTTGGCGACGATGCGAGACTCTCCTCCCGACTGGCGAAGCTGGCCCTCAATTCTTGCAGGATCTTGCAGTGGCTGTATGAACCCGTCATGAAAATGTAGTTCGAAAGAGGCATGCGTCTTGTTGTTGTAATGGCATCAAGTTTCAGCAGCTGGGACATGGACGACAATGTGTAACTTTGAGATCTTGGGTGTCTGAAAAAGAAGGGCAAGCGAGGCACACGCTGGTCTAGGGTTGCTGGAAAGCGATTGACAATCATCTCCGCAGCCCGTGGCCAAGAGCAAAGAATCGCTTGAGACACAAAGGCCGCCGGCTGTCCGCTGATGGTTTCATCGAACTCGGACGGCTGCGCGAGAATTTGGCTAGCGTCACCGTGTTGAAGAACGTACTCCCTGGAGCACATTGCCTAATCAGACCATACTCGCATACGCTTCGCGGGAAAATATTAAAGAAAATAGAAAAGAACTCACAAGAAGAAAAGATCCACATGAGCAGCCGCCACGCATGCCGAAAGGCACAGGTGGACCTAGTTGATCTGGTGGAATCTTCGGAATCGACACTCACGACAGACATCCTTCACGCACTTGAAAGGTGGCGTAGCTTGATGAGACATTACTTTCTCCCAAAGAAGCGTGAAGCAAGTCCGAAAACCAAGGCGGATATTGGTAAGTAGGGGGTTTAAGTCGAACGTCGCTCGGTCGTGTTTTCCGCTCACGACCTGACCGCTCGCTTCTTCCAGGCTGAGGAGGTATTCAAGAGCCTCTTCGGAGTCGAAACGGGTAGCCTGTCGTAGAAGATGTGCTACTCGTTCCACCCTGAGGTGCTCCGGGGTCTCGTACACAAATGTATGCATAGTCCTGTGAAGAGCATTCTGGCAGTTCGCGCCGTGGTACAATTCTCGCACGAACGAAGCAGGAAGATCGAGTCTGTCGATGAAAGTAGCCGCTAGAGGAACGTCGTGCAATGGCGCGAGCGTACCCTGCTGCCAGATCTGGATGCCCTCCAGACTCCCCTCCTCGCGTCTCCCGGTACTCTGAAGATGATCGAGAAGCACTTTGATGGCGTCGAAGTAGTTGAGCGAAGCCGCGAAGGTGACTAGCTTGCGGTATCGGGTCCCCGTTTCGCATACTACGCAACGTGAGTTTGGGGCGTCGGTATGGCTCGCTGCGAGAAGCCACTCCAGCAGCTCAACGTTTCGCCGGAGAATCGCGTTGAGAGATGCACAGCATTGTACTGAGGAAGCGACATCTGGAACAGAGGATCCATACTCCACGGCGACACTCTCTTGAGACGTATCCGCTCCTTTTTCGACCAGGCGTGGAACCAAGTTGGCGATCTCGCGTCGGGAAAAGATGGGGAGGAAATGCAGTGCTGTTTGGTGCTTTTTGTTGCGTATTGAAGCATCGATCGTCGGTTGTGTGAGAAGAAAATCCGCGACGGCGAAGTGACCAAACCTCAGGGCAAGGCAGAGAGGGGTATGCCCGGTTGCGTCAGCTTTGTTTAACAAGCTTGGATGTGTCGCTAGGGTAGCTCGCACCTCGGCCAGCTGGCCGTCGTATGCCGCCTCGAAGAGAGATGCCAGATGCTGGGCCTCTGCTTCGGGGTTTTCGGGGACGAAGGGAATCATATCTTGCTCGGTCGCGATGGTCCTTCGAAATGATGCTCTCGCTTCGGTGTGTTCCAAGTCGTTCCCTCGCAAATTCAAGTAGGCATCCAAAGAGCCTTTAGCGGTAGCTTGCAGCAACCACCTCTCGACATGCCCAGTCCCATCTTGCATGGTGATAGGACTAAAGTCTAGCGAGTCTCTCGACGCAATCTCCCGAAAGGTTGGTGCGATATCTGCATCCATTGCCTCGTGGAGACGGTGGAAAAGCACGCGAGCTACCGGTAAGCCATGCAACGAGGCCTTGGCAAGCCAGTAGCGTGCTTCTTGCCAGTCCCTTTGAAGCCCAAATCCACTGAAATAACAAATACAAAGCTCCCAGCAAGCAGAAGGCTCTCTTGAAGGGGAATTGCCGTTGCCCGAGGCTACGGTACGCAACTGGTTGACAATGATCGCCTTCATGAGAAAGCTGCACTCGAGTAACGATCTGTACCCAATTCGCGGCTATGCGAGATTAGCGTTGATGGATAGGTCGGATCAGAGGGTACGCACTGGTATTGATCTTGGAATTGGCTCTACTTCAGAAAACAGAGGGTTGTTTGGGAGGGATCCAAGGGGAGGTTGTAGAGGCGAATACCTATTGATCGAACCTCATTAGTATCGGATAAAATTATTGGTGAGACTTCTCGTCTCAGACTTACCGCCGAATCGCTTCAATGACATTTGGGAGGTCTCGGTGAGAAGGGTCTGCTCTAACACATAGCTCTAAGAGCTCTGAGATGGCTACGAGATCAAAGTCCGAGTCTGCGTGGGTGCGGTCCTCTCTTTCGCAGGTGTCAAGTATGAAGCCCATCATCCCGTCCTCCACTTTTAAACGTTGAAGAGCAGCGTCACTGAACTCTTCAAAAGAGAAAAGGGACTTTCTTGTCACTTTGGTTCAACCTACCAATTGTCTCGAGCTTTCCTCATAGCTTATTTGATCTGGCTTAAGCCTGGAGTACGCACGTATAGAGACGCGCAGTTAAGCTATCACCCCTTTGTCCAAGAGTGCCCCTCAGCTTAAACATCCTGCCATTCCCATTCAGCAATGTGCATCTTTGTATCTGGCGCTCATGTTCAATGAATATGGTGGCTTGGTAGACTTACCTGAGTTAACGATATCCCGCGTATAGTCTGTCAGCGAGAGATATCCGTTCTGCAGGGCTTTTCTCTAGATAAACGCCGCACCGAGCCGTTGCCGCGACCAAATGAGTCTTCCTCTCATTAACAGGACCGTTTTTTCCAAGGACGCTTTTGCTAGCCTCAACTCATTGCACTGCATCGTAAAAATAATACCGGTGTGACATAACGATAGATAATATCAATGCATGCGTTCGGATAACCCGGCTTGTGAGAGGTTGGGCGTTGCATTCTGCCATGGTTTGACCGTGAAGAGAAAACGTACTCCTTGAGTAACAGACGAGGAGCATGTCACGAGTCAACACTGTGTGCTTGATATCCGTTGCCCCCACGCATGGCCGGATCCATCAGATGTCGCAATGTCATTTGTGCCGGACAGCAGAGTACTTCGTAGTCAGGTGCTGCGCCTCACAAGATGACAGAATTTGAGCACAGAGTCGGATTGCCTCGGCAGTGATTACCCGACAGCCGACCCGTGCAAACCCTCGAAGTCTGGCTCGCAAGAGTCACAATATTCGGTTGATTACACAGTGTCCCCGTCTGGTCTTCAAGGCTAAAGGGGGGAATGGGCTACACCGTACACACTTATTAAGTAGACATGAGGAGAGAAGCCCAACCTAAAAGGCAACACAGAGTACTGACATTTAAGCAAGAGGCTCGTCGCCCTACATCGACTTTCAACAACCATGGTCCAAATATGAGTCCATATGACGACTTCAGTGCTTGCATCGACCTTCGGGCAAACGCAGTACGCGCTCAAAAGTTAGCCTCTGGTTAGGAACGGCCCTGGAACGACTGAGATGTTAATGGGTAAATATATTCCTTACTCGGGGGGCGATTCGCTACCTCCTTTTGCGCCTTTCTGCTTGAACGTCTATCACCTCACAGTGAACACTCAATTATAAATCACAAATACAATTCATCCCGGTTTTTAATCTGATCCCAACAACGTACTGCCAAGGCAACCGTCTCCGACACCAGTACGTCATTTTCTGCCCGCCAACTACCCGATTAGGAAGTATCTGAACGCTCCAAACGAGCCCACAAATACACGATCCTGGCAACACATCATAGTTACATGCCTCGAAGTCGTTCAATTTTACCTAACCTGAAAGCGGAATCTATCGAGCGCTTTGCATCTGTTTATTAAGCTTCATGTGTTAGTCCACAAGGTATAAAGAACGCAGCTTCCCATCACCATCACTCTCATTTCATACCATCCCTCGAGCTATTGTCACCTCTTCTTCTCAGCACTTCTTGCCTCGACAGTTCTGCAGCATGCTACTCACTCCGTTACTCGGTGCCATAATGACCATCCTTATGGCGAGAACAGCGTCTGCGAGCTCTGGCTGTCCTCCATTTCCTCCATCTATGAATAAGTTCTCCGCAGGCTTCAAGCAGCCTAAACCTCCGTTGGTGAAGCCGGAGTTCAAGACTGATTTCATTCAGCACAAGTGGTACGTATTATGAGGCCCATCATCACCTCTGGACTTAATCTCACCCGGAATACAGGAATCATGACCTGTCTCACATCACCACCGGCCGCATTATCAACTCTCCATCCAACAGTTACGTTGTTGTGAACGAGGCCTATGACGACAAGCTTGCATCTTCTCTATTCAATTATGCCAATGTCACCAAAACTGGTCTGGTTGATAACATCATGACCTCCTTTGATCACGAGTCTACAACCATCCACGTATGGCGGGGCTATGTCAACTCCAACTTTCCTATTTTCGAAAATGACATCTTAATTAAGGCCGATGCAGTGTTTGGTGGGTTCGAAGCCAGGAGTTTCGTTGGTGAAGTAGCAAAGGTATGCCACACCCGTCCAGCCTCTCATGGTGATCTGCAGACGACCGCTAACATTAAACCAAGTGGAATATTCTATACCAAGGTGTTATCCCAGTAACAGTTTTTGTAAACAACTGCAATGTAGTAGTTGGCTATGACTACTTTTCTCCGGACTTGCGAACCTATGTTATCACAGAGTTTTTCAACATCAAGGCTTGAACGTCAACTAGCATCAACCATTTGTTGGTATTTCAATTTGATTTAAGTTCGCTGCTCCTCCACAGCTGGGAAAGGGGAGTCTCAGTGAGATCGCGTGTCTTGGATGTGTTCTTAGGAACGACCGAATTTCACTGTCTCAAAATGCAGCAGACTCCTTCATCCTGTTACCCGTTGATGCTCCCAGAGTGCTTGCAAGTCAATCTTTATCCTCTCTGAGATCAGGAATCCCTGCCGATAGATCTGGTCGATCAGGGCCAAAGTGCGCCCCCTCTGTGTCGGTCCACTCGCACACGCCCCTGCCATCCTCAATGCAAACAGTAGTGACACCCCAGGAACAGTCGAAGTAGCCATTATAGTCTCTGAGAGGGCTAGTATAACAGACACATGGCTGTTAATGTTATCCTGACTAAGAGTTGGCACTGCCGTTCCTTCCCAGCATGAGTAGAAAGTGAAATTCCTACAGAGAAACAAGAGCATGGCATGGTTCTCAGCCAGAGCTGATTGTGCATGGGGATTGCGGCAGTCTGGTTGTGATTGGGCTGCCTGGCGCTGGATATCAAGCAGATGTTGAATGTGGAAGCCCTGGTGAGCAAGGGTATGTACAACCGGATGGAATGGCCGAAGCTGTTCGGGTATTGCCTCAATCTGTCTGAAGAAGCTGTGGTCTCTTAAGTAACAGTTCAACATAGGGGGTGCGCATAAAGAAAGCTTACTCGTTGCTAAAGGAGGAGGATTCAAACATGAGGTTGAGAGATGTTTCGTTCGGGTTCGTCAGGTTCGATTGAGCATGGCGTCGTCGGTTCTCCCAAACATCGTGCGTGAGAAATGTGCCGTCGCCATAGATGATAGCCCTATTCAGTTCCAGAAAATGAAAAGCATCCAAGAGCTTTTTGGAGAGAGGCGATAAGAGCTGCGTCGAATCTGTCAACTCGAGAATTTTGGACGTGCCGTAGAACATGTGTTTGGCCCATTGGTCGGATGGATCGGAAATCAGCTTGGCCACGAGATTAATAAGTGCCATTGGTCCAACGAGCGTCTCTCACCCACGTACCTCAAATAGCCCAAACAAAAACGTCATCCACAAGGTGTCCTCGCGACGAAGAGCCTCTACCGAGTCTAACCTTTGACGTAGTGCCTGCATCGCTCGACCGTAGAGACGATAGGCGGCACAGACAGGCGATTCCTTGGGAGTAAGGGATTGAACAGAACTTCTTCTGCTCGCCTCGAGTGCGCCAATTGCCATCGTCAAGTCTCCAAGTGGCGGCGACACGTGGATGAGCGGCAGGAGTTCTGGGCATATACAAGTAAACTCTCGTGTAAATTGGCATCTCTGCATAAACTGTGCAAAATGGTCCAAATAGAGGATATGGACATGCCTGTGAATTTGCGCTGGGACTCTCGCTCTCGCTTGACACACCGCAGGTATCTGGTGAGCTTGATTGACGGTGACAAACGTCACTTCCCGTGATGGTGCCTGTTGCCGTCGGCAGGTTTTCTGTATTCGAATGCAGTACTCGCAGGGGAAACCTCCTTCACACTACGCATCGTTATCAGGATGGCATGTTGGTGACGTGTGGAGCGTGGCTCTACTGACTTTAATGCGTCGCCTGGCACAAGCTTGGCAGCGAGTGACTCTTTTGCGCTTATCCAACGGGCCAAGAGATCGTGCCATGGCGAGCAACTGACGGCCACGTATAGTATTGAGTTGCTTGGCGATAGGGTTCTCGGTGTGATGAAAATGGTAGCAAGTTGATGGACAAAGTTATGGGAAGACCAAGGAGTCGATAGCGAAGACGCATCGTCTCGCTCTTTGCCAAGGCGATGCCAGCGACAAGAACGAGTCTACGCTCCTCGCCTAGACTAACCCAAACAAGGAATGATTGAGCGCACCTCCACTTCGTACCTGTACCCTTGGGACAATGACAAGGTCAACTCAGCCACTCCGTCCGCGCCTCCGCAACCGTGTTGGAATTTCCTTGATGCGCATTGCGCATCGAGGTTGCCCGAAGCACCATGGCGACACCCAACGTATACATATGGCCCATTCTTAAATGGAGAGATGTGTCTACAAAAGCCAAATGCACGCCACTGAAGCGGACCGAGAAGTTGCTCCGGTTACCCTAAAGTTCGTCAACCTGGTGTACCTACTTGCCATAGTATGTAAAGGATATAATAATTGGCCTCAAGATGGACTTATCATTGCCTTGACTTGCAACTCTCTCTTACTTATTCAGTAACTATTCCTTAAGTGGTATACTTGTCACTAGCCTGAGCATTTAAGAATGCACAATTTCATCTTCCATTATCCGAACTCAAGGAAAGAAGATGTTAATTGCGTGAAGAGACATAGTTCGTAAAGAGCTTAGAAATGAGGCTCTGACATTATGCCTCTAGCTATTGTATGCTAAATAGTGCTATAAATACATTTAGAAAGACTTTTTCAACAACTTCAGAATCATTTGGTTCATAAGGAAAACTCGTTTGTTTGTCCCCAGACTGCCGCCGAGACTCGACGCCCAATCGCTGTATGGATTCCTTGAGCGGGATGGAAACCATCCCACCATATCTAAAACAAGCTTATTAGACTGTACCCAAGTAGAAGTGTTTGGGATCTGACTTACGCAATCCCATCCCTGATGTGATGTGCAATTGTTACTCTTTGAGCCATAGACCTCAGGTCTCATCAGAGCATCCCAGAAAATGTCATCTGTTTTGATGATTGACACCCTTGTGCCGGCATCGGAATTCCTTTCTTTGAATTGCCTCACCATGCTGCGAAGAGCGCGGTTGAAACTACTGACATAGAAGCCAGTCTTCTTGTCGTCAAGCTCATGGCGAACTCGGATAGCATGAACCAACTCCAAAGCTTCGAGGTATTAGCAAAGCCGGCAAAAATGTCACGATCTTCTACTCACGTGGAAGTTCGAAAAATGCAAAGTTTCGAAGACCGATATCATATAAGACCTGGGCTTGAGCGCCCAAACTCTGGACCAAAGGGATAATCCGTTCAGCCAGAGCTTGGATTTCATAGGCTTTGGTGCGGCCCAGCTCATTTATGCCAAACCACATTCCGACCGCAGAATTCTCAGCCGTCCATGGGGCGTAATCAGGCCGATTCGCAATGGTGGCCTTGAAGAATTCCATCTGGTCCACAAAGGTGAGGAATTCGGGGATTGTTGGTCTTGGTGGGATGACTTTGCGATCAATCACAGCGCCCGACGAAGCAAAATTCCACGTCAGAGTGAGTGTCGAGTTGAAGTGCTTTGTGAGATAGCCAACCCAGTTTGTGCCGCCAGATGAAGTAATTCCAGGCCAGGTTGGGTTACCAATTGGGTTATCCGCCGAAGGGTTATCGGGGGAACCGGGCCCAGTCAGGTTGTATAAGAATCCGGTTCGTGAGTAAGAGTCGCCGCTGGAACTTGTCAACACCTGGAGCGCGAAACATCTTCGCCAATTTCGGTACGCACAAGTTGACGAAATATCGCACTTTGGGAAGAGATGTCGACGTAGGCTTTTGGGTCTCGTTTGCTTGGACAGCCGTTGATGTTGTTGAGGTGCCGTGAGTGACTGGTGTCGGAGTTGACTGAATCTTCGAGCCACTGGAATCCCCAACACCGGGTGTACTTGACAAGGGAGTGAAGCTTCCCAAAGACATGTCTTGCAGGGGTAATGCGTAGATCAACAACCCAATGATGAGAGCCGTCGGCAGCACTCGCGACACGAGCACGGATTGCGAAAAGTGCATTTTCTCTTGCTCGCTCCCTCAATCGCGTGAACGAACGATTCTTCTTTGCCGTTTCATCAAGTTGAAGAGATTTATGTATCGAGAAGTCATGGGCAAAGCTTGCTGACGGACGGTGTTTATTTGTCCCTTGTATTAATGGAAATTATTGTTCTTCTTGACCCGCTGATGGTTGAGACTATTGGAAAGGGAAATGAGCAGACTTGTTGGCGAAACTGGGCCACCAATGACTGTGTGGGCTACGAGACACTCCAAGGGGCTGCATTCCCCTTAGCTCCCCGACCAGACGACCATGGAATGGTGGCATGCGTGAGAAACGCTACTGTCTGGTATTCGCACCTAGTCTGGGTCCCGGCCGAGCCATTCCAGCCCAGATACGTACGTAGTACTTCGTGCGATGCCCACTACGTACCGGTAGGCTCCTCAACCGAATGCACCCGATCTCTTTATCACCCCTGAATGAAAGTGAAAGCGCTGAACCACTCTTGGGTTTACTGACCACTGTACGTACAAGTACGGGTAGGACTCTTCATTATGAGTTTTGTCAGTATGTATGTCTTCTCTCATGTAGGACTTTATTTGTTCTCCCGAAAGAATCCCTGAGCACGTCTGATTTCCCCCTCGGCTAAGCGTTCTGTGGCTTTTCAGGGTCAACGGCCTCGACGAGTGTGGCTCAAGCTCTTATCGATCTGGACTCTCGATACGGACATATCCGTGTACCACTCCGTACTCCATACTCCATTCCGTTTTCGGGCTGGACCAAAAGCTGACTAGCGCAGCATGGCTGGATGGTGAAAATCCTTGATTCTAGAGTTGATAAGGGGGGGATTATGATAAGGCCAAGAATTCTCCGAGCCTTATCCATCGATAGACAGTAAATGTTCGCAAGTTTTACGGTGCAGCTGCATCGTTCAGTGCGATAAGTGCAATGCCAGTCTAGTTGGATATTTTAAATTAATTTGGTCTACCCGTTGTGCAATAATTCATCCGGGGAAGCCTAAGGTAAATCGAGGGACATTAAACAACTGTTTAGTTGGTGCGTGCCATTCTCGTGTGCGTACTCGCATATACGGATATACCTACCTTCTGGAAACCGCAAAAGTACTTTCTGAGTGCCATAAACCTAGAAGAGGTTATATGGGACTCGTAGCTACGACGTACTCGCTGGGTACTATACTATGTAGTTAAACCCCTTTCCTACTACTCTTCCTTAGGGCAAAAATCTTTCAATTCCTCAATACACAAGGAGAGAACGACGTTCTCATAGTCCGAAATTTAAGCCCTGTTTTCAGCCTGGAACATCAACTGGACTCGGATGTGCTCCATACCTAGTTACTTTCTCAACTATTACAGGCGCATGTCATAGGAATGCCAAGGCTGCGGTGTCAATGTTACTTCATGGTGGATCTTAAGGGATATCCGACTTCTCGCTTGGCTACGTACTCATAAGAGTCACAAATTTACAGCATAATGCCTCACTCATGTCTGTATCACTAAGACTTACAATGGGCAGCAATGCAAGGTAGTATTAATTGGGTAGGAAACTCAGGTGATCTATATTGGCCCCTTGATTCGTGGGTGTTACGCATTCACCATAGCAGTATATGTGCCATGAGGCACTCTCAACTTAAGATGTAGGAGATAAACGCTTAATAAACCTTATTACTAGAATAGCAGGATATATCAATTGAAACTGGGAAAATAAGGATGTTTGCATAAACAATTTGTAATCATCCAACCCCAGACGCGAAAACAAGTTTTACAGTGTGGCACTTACCGACTTCACATCCGGGTGGACCCTGACGCGCGTCTTCAGCACTAAGTGAGAAACATACCAGACCGCATCACTCACCTAGGAACTGGTCTTTGTATCCGTACCTAGTTGCCGGATATCATCCATAACCTGCCGTGATATGCGTGGCTTCCGTGGCTCCCCTAGAGCATCCTCTATGTAACGAGTATCCGTTCGAAACCACCATTTCACTCCGACACTCTACGATTATTAACATAGCAACGCAGTATTGAGCCTATAGACCGAGAACTGAGAGGATTGTACCTCGCTTCGAGAATTCCGCAACAGGGGTTCCGGGGAGTAAGCATCATTTTCAGTAAGGCCACGCCGCCGTAGGATTCTGACCCTGGAGGGTAGATTCTTTGGTGGTGGATTAGGGCTACGGGGATCCCCTCACTCGAACCAGGTACGTAGGAAAGATTTCTTATAAAGGGTCGATATGGCCAGTTCTTTCATCTGAAGATTTCTATCACTTCACTTTTATCTAGCTTCACAATCCGAGCCTCACTTCACTTCCTAGCTACGATGTATTTCTCTGCCTTCATTCCTCTGTTCGCTGCTGCCGTCACCGCCGAATGGGCGTCCGAATGCTCGTCCTGGTCCAGTTCAGGCAATCGCCGCTCGCTCAAGGCCCAGTGCTCATCCGACTCTGGCTCCAAGGTCTGCTCGACCCTCGATTTGAACAATTGCCTTGCCTTCAATGGCACTGCCCTTTTCTGGCAGGTTGAGTACGTGTGGTCTTTTGATCTTTCCCACCAAGGCGGTTCTTTTATTCCCAGTGTCGTTGCCGAATGATACCTTGAACCGAGCGACTTACCCATTCATAGTGGAAATTTCTCTCCAGTCGATGCCTCTCTGAGTGATGGGATTGCAGAGTGTGTTGACGCCCAAGAGCTTTGCACCTATTTGTCTAGCTCCAGCTCCAGCTCTACTGAGCTCGAGTGCTATTGCTATAACCCCGATAGCTCCTCATTGGTTGATGTCAGCATCGACTTGGGTAAGGGCCTTCTTATTGCAAGGGAACCTTAAATGTTTGCAAACTGACAAATGGACAGCTGAACAGATCTCTGTTAATAGCGATGGATATCTTACCTGTCTCGGGGAGGTAGCTTCCTCATGCTAAGGGGAATAATTGTGGAATGTGAATAGTAAGGGCCGTGTTTATGGTATTTAACCGTAAGATTGGGGTTGAAATACGTGACTATAGTTGATATCTAGGTATATTAAAGAACTTCGCTTCTGTCCCGCTACTTTCATGATCCATGGCTTTGTAGCATCCTTGAGATTTATCTGGGCACGCTCACCATCTCTACATCGCTGTAATTTCTCGGAATATTCAAAGGCGTAAGCGTATCCGTACACTTAAGGCATTACCTCAAGTTGCGTCGAAAAGGATTAGCCAACCTCTTTTTCGCAGGGAAGGAATGCATGCGAGGCCGACTTCTGCTTCAGGTTCATACTAATAACTTCGTCATACGACATGGGCATCGATAGACCATCACAAATAGTGCGCTCAATCATTCTGATTGATTCCCTGAGGCAAGAACAAATAGCTATTCTCTGCAATCTAATGTATATATAAGTAAATCGATTCATGCTCACTCTCCTTTTTAGACTGCATCCATAAGCCGGTATCCGGCCCATACTTTTGCTTTGCGCAGCATCTTGTGTGGCATGCCTAAGCGAGTGGTATATGCTCATCCAACGACCCCGATTTGCTTAGTCGTCGGGCCATCCACCGCAATCGACCGGGATGTAGGACTAGGAAGGTTGAGACGATGGCCAACATGACGGTGCCGTCAAGGACGTAGAGATACGCTTCATGTACCAGCATCGGGCTATCCGAGCCTTGTTGGAATTCGATGATGCGGGTGATGTTGCGAATCACAAATAGAAGACTGATTGCGTAGAGACCATAGACTATGCGCTGCCAAGGGAGCTCTGTCCCTAGGCGTAGTTGAAATGCTGCGGATAGCACCCGACTCTGGAAACAGGCGGTGCAAATAACGAAGAAACCAAATGCAACTATTTGGAGCGCCAGGCCCGCCAGGATAATAGTTTTACCACGGCTTGCCTCGTCAGCCACTTCGCTGCCCGACATGATCGATCCAGCTACCTGCGTCGCGAAGCAAACAGTATCGACGATGACGAATAGTTTTGTCAACAGACGAGGCCTAATCGCTAGATGCTCCGCCTCGAGAGCTCGGGCGATACGTCGAGGGGACATGTAAATGCTCGCAGCTAGAAACGGGGGCGCGGAGAGGAGCAACAAATTTTGGATAAGGTATGGTAGAGTTTTCCGTACATCGTCATGCGACTGGGATCGAAAATAGTATGCGGCGGCCTCCACTGCGGGAACGTGTGGGATTAGCACAGAGTCCGAGGTTGGTCATCAGCGAGGGGAACATGTACTCACTTCCGCAGCCAATTATCAGGGGCAAAGGGAAAAACGATCGGTAGGGTATCATGGCAATGAAGTGAAGAATACAGATGACTCCGAAAAGCCCAAAGAAGGCGAAGGCTGGAGGCTGGGTTGGGTTGTAAGGATAAAGGTCGAAGGGAGCATATCCCTCCTTTGTCTCGGTGTCGTTCGCCATATTTGCAAGATCAGTGATGGAGAAAATATGCAGAGCTGAAGCGTTGGGGGTCCTGGAACTGTTTGCAAGCCTCATAAGGGCGACACTTGTTCGCTATTTATCTATCTGTATGATTCTGTTTGTTCCCTTGGATTTGACCCAGTCGAGTTTCATGACGAAAAGACGGAGCTGTTTGTCCCACCACAACGTGGACACACTGACTTTGCCTCCGCCTATCGGACCTTTTTCGCATCTAGATGCGAAAGTGACGGTGGCCGAAGCGCCGAAAGGACCAATCCGGACAAAGATGAGTGGCGGACCCAAGGGGAAGAAAATTGAGGACGCGTAGCCTTATGTTCCAAAAGAGACCGTAAATAAGGCGATTCGACGGTGGATTTCCCGCTTCGTATTTTTAGACGAAAATAAACAGCCGTATCTTTGACCCTGCGTGTCTCGTTTCCCCGTGCCACTTTTCTCGACTCACGTCTCAACGCCAATGTCAATCACACATGAGCCATCCTTGGCAAATCGCGGGAGGAGTTCTCCGGTTGTTGAATCTGTTTCAGAAAACCTGCGATGTCCACCTCAACGGCTTATCTTGGAACCCATCGCCATCAATGAAAAAAACGGGCTGCTTGGTCTTGTCTGATGTGTGTAATTACACGGTATAGCACTTATGCTACGTGATATCTCATGATCAATATTAACCCCGCGTATTAGGGCCCAGGGGTTGGTTTAATGTGGGCTAATGGCATCTCAGATCCGAGGATATAATCTAGCATTATCATTGTCGTTGTTGTGCTATCTGGAGTCATGAGGTTGCTCCGAGGCTACCTACCTGGCTTCCATGTATCATGGGTACCTAGTCTGGTGGTCTTTTTGAAGGCAAATATGAGCAAACGAGAATGTCTGTCTCCAGACAAAGGGAAAAATGGAATGTATAATAGTGGTTATATTGATGTGTGAAGAAATAAAGGGAGAAAAGCTGATCGCCGAATAAAATGGTTGAAAACTAGACAGCGTTTCGATGGGTTGATTGAGTCGTGTCAACTTGACGAATGATCTGCACCTCGTAAGGCAGACCGCGGAAACCCCCATCTATGATGCCCCAGCAGATTTAATAATAACATCGCTTGCTTTTTCAGATACGACATACAGGGGCAATGCGATGTAAAACCCAGGGATCTTGGGAAACACGCTTGCGTCGACAACTCTTAACCCGTCGGTCCCTCGAACCTTAAAGTCCGAGGTAAGAACTGACATCGGATCATCGCCGGGCCCGATTGGACAAGTACATGAAGCATGGTGACCCCAAGCCTCGTCTTTGATGAACTGCTTGGCCTCCTCTTTCGTGGTGACATTGTTCCCCGGCCAGACCTCGGGGAAGCTCCCGTCAAGAGGTACGAGATCGGCAAACGCGCGTCGAGCAAACTGGAACCCTTCGTACGTTGCTTGGAGATCGTCATCTCCCTCTCCATGACTGTTGGCACCGGTATCGAAGTAGTTGAAGTTGATAAATGGCATGTCTCGAGGATCACTGGATTTCAAGGTGACGGTGCCAGCGTTGTTTCGGTTATGTGCTTTGAGAATAATCCAAGCCCAGTGGCGAGCATCGGCAAGGGAGTCGGAGGAGTAGCCGGGGAAGTACCCCTTGAACTTGGCGGGTGCACCTGAGATGAGCAAGTCTGGCTCGTCTTGGGCCACCGAAGACTTGAGCACGATGGCGATGGCAATGCCATTCGTTGCATAGACGCCTTTGGTAACCGGCTCGATTCCCTTTCGGTATTGGTCCAGGCAAGGATCAGGCAGCGTTTCCATGAAGGTACACTTGGAAGTAATGATAAAGTCAGAAGTTGTTTTACCAATCACGGTAGCTTCATAACGGTCTTGCATGTTGGTTCCAACACCGGGAAGGTCGACGACGACGGGAATATCGAACGAGCGAAGCTCTTCCTTGGGGCCGACGCCACTGAGTTTGAGGAGTTGCGGTGTATTAAAGGTCCCTGCAGAAACGATGACTTCACGTTTCGCATCGACACTGCCAGATCCGCTGGACGTGGTCGACTTCGAGCGTGGGTCAGCACGGTATAAGCTTGACCCTTCCAGAAAGTCGACTCCGATCGCACGCGGTTTCGAACCGCTCTCGTCAAACCGAATCTTTGTGACCTACGCAGTGTATTTAGCAAGGAGCCAGGAATGAGCAAAGGAAGGACTAACCAGAGTGTTCAGCTTGATATCGAGATGGTATTTCCGGCTTCCATCAGCGTTCATCGCGTTGGCGG
The DNA here is from genome assembly GCA_024115155.1 of Thelonectria blattea. Lineage (NCBI taxonomy): Eukaryota > Fungi > Ascomycota > Sordariomycetes > Hypocreales > Nectriaceae > Thelonectria > Thelonectria blattea. The sequence goes on from JAMQMW010000088.1 coordinate 37,948, forward strand.
TATCCAGAATTAAATCTCGAGGGCCTCCGCGAATGGAGTTGGTCATTGAGAGAGGGACCTGATACAACCCTGCTTTACTGGTTTGGCCTGGGGCGTTGATGTCTCGTAACAAAACTTGCCCAAGACCGACCACGGTGTTCAGGAGAAGACCAACAAGACTCTTACCCATAGCCGAAGCAGCGGAAATAATCATGGACAGGAGTTTCTGATCTTCCACGACCAAAGAGAGAGAGGTGAGAGAGAGCCCAAGCCAACCATTGAAGCCGTGGCCGACGATACTGCTCGGCAAATACAAGTTCTTCTCCAATTTCTTGAAGTATGACCGCATGTTGTCCGGGCTCCACGATTGGTCACCAGTCAAGCTAGCAATGTCACTCCAGTCGCTGTCGTGAGCGTAGATGGAGATGAGCGCATTATGGCGTGAGCAGCCACCCAATGTTCCGGTACGCGGGTACAGGACACCAAGAGGCTTTGCGTTGGCTGGCGGCTCAAGACCAACGTAAAGGCTCCCATCTGGTAGCTCATACGTCATCTTGGAATCCCTTTTCTGTTGCTCTAGATCAGGGTAGTGATTGACAAAGTAGTTCCATCTGGTATCCTCGAATTCGGTCGACATGAGATGCAATGCTGGGACCTTCTCCGTCCAGCTGTCGCCAGAGTCACCGCCAGCATCAATCAACAATACTTTGAAGCCAGTAATCGCAAGGTTTGCAGCGACCGGGCCTCCTCCTGGGCCAGAGCCAACCACAATGTAGTCGTACTCTGTCATCGTGTTATTGCCATCGCGTTTTCCGATGAATGGGTTATGGGAGGCTTCTTTGGGCGTCTGTGTCCAAGGGAAGGCACTGTGAAAGGGTTAGAATCGTTTTAGGGCTTCACTCTCTCTTCTTGGGAAGTTGGGATAGTTACCCGGTCAACGCCGAGGTTGCCAGTACTGAGGCGAGCAAGAATGAAAGCCGCATCTTGCGCATAAAATGACAAATGTTGAATGCGGTCCAATGTGGCTGGATAGACAAAGTCGCTTGAGGTTCGTTTCGAGCTGAAGGGAGAGAGGAGATGACCCGGTGGCTTCCCGAGACAGTTTTTGCCCAAAACGAGGGTGGAAGTAAGACAGATTCTCCTCTGCAAAGAAAGAGCAACATCACTCAAAATACGTATCATGTTCTACGTCAATATTGGGTTACATTAGTTTCCTTGACGCCCCGGCCGCTCTGCCTTGCCGGTTTGTCGTTAGATGAATCATGAAGCTGGGAATGTTGCATTCTCTTGTTTCCCCACAGCCAACGACATTTGTTCAGTTCCAGTGACCCATGTTTTAGTGTGAAGGCAGCTCCGTTTGCACTGGCATCAAACGGGCAGATAAAATCCACTCAGGAAATTGCAGTAACTGCGGGACAGGGGCCGGGCAAGGCAAGTCGAGGCTAAGAGTCTCTTCCGCGTTGCATAAAAGAGATTTCTAAAATCCCTGCCACCAGAAGTGCAACCTCTCTACCTTCGATAGGCGACCCCGTGTCCAACGTAAGCGAGGTCTGAGGGCCGGTCATTAGGCAGGATGATCACCTCAGGAGTCGCTAGTTCATCATTGAGCCCTTCACCACTCCTCTTCATAAAAATATTGCTCACGACTAAGCAGGAAGTGGACGGAGACAAACCAGCCGACATCTCATTGGCCGGGTCAATATATCCTGTTTATCCGTAGTCTAGACAATGATCCCAGAAAATTACGTATGTAGCAGAACAACGAACTTCATTGTTCAGGGCCAAAGATCCGGTATTCTACGAATCCGGATAAAGATTGACAGCTGAGATAACTTGGTAATTTCGGGCTAGCATGCTGTCAACGGTTGTCCGTAGCTAGACCTTGTTCCATAATTCGCCCAACCCAGAAATCAACACGAGCCTGGAGCTTGACAAGGCGGGGAAGGGCCAGGCTTCGTTTCAAATCCCAAGCCAGGGTCGTTACCCCGGCAGATCTTGACCTCATTGGAATAGGTTCGAAGATGACAACAAGGGAGAAAAACCTTCTGCGTTGCATGGCGTATTTTGGGCGGAGAAAACTTCCTTGAAGCCTACATGTAGAGAGGGCATGCTGCACGCGTAACTTGAATCTATTTCCGAACAAAAAAAAAAAA
>JAMQMW010000088.1:40127-79252 GCA_024115155.1 Thelonectria blattea
TCAAATTGGGTGCTCTACACTGGCTCACGTGGAGTGGCAGGTTTTTTCTCCAACGATGGCCGCCCTTCGTTACTGTCATACGTCATGCTTGTCAATTCGACGCATGTAGAGTCGTAACGATGCCTGGACATGATGGCAGGATCAATATCTCCTGCAGCAGTCGGTTTGGGGGAGACCATTGATGAGTTGCCGGGGTTTGCTGCTTGCTTCGACTGGCTCGAAATGTTGGCATAACTGGACTTGCCGCGGTTCGTGCTGCCAAAAACTTTCGGAAATGCCCTGCTGAAAAGCGTTCGTATCGCTGGCATGCAGGCACAAATTATTCCAACTGGTACTTCAATCGTACTCCAGTATCCAACTTCCACATAATCCTCTATGAGATGATGGTTAATATAGGACAGGCCTAATCCCAAAGACGATTGGAACGTTACTCACGGGTCACGTTGCTAGTAGTGGCGTAGCTTGCTAATGACTGCAAACGAACAATACTGACGATAGTGACACTGGGGGTGCGTCAGTAGCTCGATCAGAATGACACGTAGAGGGCTGTCAGCGTACAAGAATCCGATGCCGAACATGAGCATAATCTGAATCTTCTTTCTCAGAGATAAGGACAGCCTGTAGACGTCGGGAAGCGGAACGATGAGTGTGCCTAGATCGAGAAGAATGTTCAGCGCAGCAGCCATCCAACCTTGCATGTTGATGTTGTTGCATTTTGCCGGAAACTCTTTGTCCCAAGCCCTCCAGGCTCCTTCAATTGGTTTGCACTGGAAGATTGACACAAGCTCAAAAGCAATAAAATAGGCGGCGTTGAGAGCGATGAGAACCCAACAAGCGACTCTGGTGTTGTGACGAGTGAAGATCTTCAGATAAAATAGCAATATCGAGATCTTGGTCAATGGGAGGGCACCTAGGTAAAGCAACTCGTCCCAGAAAAATATCTAACAGCATGTTCAGTTTTGAGAGCCCAAGAGGATCGATAGCAACTCACGTAAAGAAACATATTGATGTCATCAGGGTGGACGTTCCAGATATCCTTTCCCAAGGCGACTCGGGATACTTGATAAGATGCGTCAATAGGCGCAGACAATGAAGTGGCTGGAAACAACATACTTGGAATAGATAGCGCGTTGAGCGCAACCATCATGCCCTAACAATGGCGCAATAGCAGTGAGAAAGTCGTTCAAAAAATACTCGAAGAGTTGACGTACAACGGCAGCGAGCATGACCCAGTCTTCGACTCCCCAAGTCTGATTGCCCAGACAAAGTCTGGCTATGACCCGAAGACCAAAGCCCAGAAGTCCAAGGACCAGAAACACAACGCCCACAATCCATACCAATGCCGTTCGGTCTCTCGAGGGCGCCTGGCAGGTATGTTTGGAATATCTCTGAACAGCTTAACATGAAGGTTAGTATCGGCGAGATTCAAGACTGTTCTGGCATGTTTTGTACCGAGGGACTGGCGGACGGTGCAGTTGGTGTGCACACACAAGGAAATCTTCTCGTTCAATTCCACATTGGTGCAGATGCAGGTGGTATTGGTGAGAGAGCAAGACGACTTCAGGGTCTCCTCTGTGATACATTCCAACTAGGTAGATGATGTGAGCTGGACTGAGTACTCGCCGACAAGAAAGAACATACTTACTCCGCAGGAGGGAAGAGTGTCCGTGGCAGCAGCTCGCACGCCGAACTGGAGTGCGACCAGAGCGAAGGTAAATGGAATGGAAAGCTTCATGGTTCGCCAGCTGCTCGGTTTTCGACAGCCGGGAGGAGAGAAATGAAGTACATTTAGAAAGGTGCGACTGTCGGGTCTTAGGATGGTGGGTAGACTTCAAATTTCTCAACGCGGCAATGCCCGGACTTTGGTTCGAACAAGATCGAAAGGTCGCACGGAGTGCACGCATGAGCCTTCTTGTCTCATTGAAGATAAGTCTGACAATAGTACCCGGAACATAAACGGGCGTGCTTCATCGGCTGCCCAGATTTACCATGACTCCAGAAGCCTCATCAGGTCCACAAGGCTAGGAAAGGTCCATGTAACGTCTTCCTGTCCTTGGGCTGCCATTGAAATGCGCATGCGTTCTGTTCAAGGGGGGGCATGCTAGCTGTTTCATACAGAAAGCTTTGAGAACATAGCCGGGACGCATCCCGCGGACCCCACGATGCAGTGGCTACGTACGGTACGGAGTATTGATCTTGGTATACTTCCTCCTTGCTGGTCTCTTGAAAGCTGGAGAGTGCAGAGACAGCATAAGCCGCGATCCTTTGACGAGAGACGGGGAAGGATTCCGGGGTGGAAACTTGGGAACAATTCGGCATTTCAACATGGCACATGACAACCTCCATTGACAACGCCGAAACAGTAAAGATTTCCCCGTGCATAAGACGAATTTTGGCCTGAAAGATAGCGTACCTAGGTATGAAAGGGGTTAGGTATTCGGATCTTTGACGACCGAAGGACCGGCATTTTTAGTCTCCGGGCAACCTTCAAGGTCACAACGGTGAAAGCTAAGACCTTCGGGCAACTTGGACGTCGCTGATCGGTCCCTTTCTGGGAAATAATGTTTGACTCGCGACTGTGGAAACGCTCGTTTTGCACGGACTCTGTGAGAATTTCGAATCAGTTAGCCTGGACGTGGCAGTCAAGCTAAGTAGAATACCCCTGCATCAGGTTGCTAGGGAAGATAGCTGTAGGCGATCTGTGCCCATGTCGAGCTTGAGTGAAGATTCTGGGCCCTGAGCAGTATTCGGGAGTTTGAAGGGAACCGTTGTCTGAAAGTCCGGCATTCACGACATTAGCGAGCCGCTCTGGTGATTCCCCCAGGATTCAACCCAGTCCATCTTCGAGGTTTGTTCCGCGTCGATCCTCATCTCGATGCCTGCTGCCGGGTCCTGTTCATCGGATTGCCATAGAATGGATGACCAAGAGAATTTCTCCTATTTGCCAGACTCTACACTTGAAAGCACGGTAGTTGCCAGTTCGGCACGCTTCCTACCCGCTTCCTTCACCTCTCCCGCAGCTCATCAACCACACTCGCTCCTCCAACTTGAACACCATGAGGTGGTCTTCCTTTGCTGTTTTGTTTTGCTCTTTCAGCAGTGGCGTCCATGGATTTCCTGGTTATCCTAGCCATGCCGCGGGGGTTCTCCGCTCCTCGGTCCCTGAAGATTTGAACAACATTCATCAGAGAGCACGGGAGAAACGTCTCTCCAACCCATCCACGACTCCCATCGAGGTCACCGGAGAGCACCAATTCATTCCACCGGACTTCAAGAATGGCGCTCAACGAGGACCTTGTCCTGGTTTAAACGCTTTGGCGAACCACGGTTATATCAGCCGAAAGGGAGTGACCAGTCTGACGGAGGTAACGGGGGCTATCAACCAAGTTTTCGGGATGGGCCTAGACCTAGCCACGATTCTGTCCGTCATGGGAACCGTCTTCGTTGGAAATCCATTGTCCTTGAATCCGGGGTTCTCTATTGGTGATACGGCAAGTGGTGCTCAAAACATTCTAGGAAATCTATTTGGTTTATTGGGAACCCCCAGAGGACTCAATGGCTCCCACAACATTATCGAGGGGGATTCATCAAACACTCGGGGCGACCTTTATGTGACAGGGGATGCGTCTACAATGATATTAGATCAGTTTCGGTCCTTCTACGACATGTCGACTGGCGAAGGTGATTATACCTTCGACCTCTTCGCTGGGCGAGCTGCCAGTCGCTTTCACGAGTCTATCGCAAGCAACCCGAACTTCTACTACGGACCGTTCACGGGGATGATTGCTCGGAATGCAGGGTACCTTTTTGCTTGTCGCATGTTTGCCAATTATTCCACCGACAATCCGAATGGAACTCTCAGTAAGTGAATGTGAGTCGAGACGAGGATAATCGGATACTTACTGCAAGTATAGACAAGAAAACCCTAAAGAGTTTCTTTGCCGTCGAGGGATCAGGGAGCCAATTAACTTACAAGCGAGGCTGGGAGAGAATCCCGGAGAACTGGTACCGAACCCCGATTGACTACGGCTTGGTGCAGCTCAACTTGGACGTGGTTTCACTAGTTTCCAAGTACCCCGAGCTCGGAAGGTACGTTCTTGAAGCCGAAATGGCGATGCAATAATGAATGCAGAATACTAACGCGTACTAGCATCGGAGGCAACATCGGGATAGTCAATAGCTACGCTGGCGTTGATCTGAGCAACCTAACCAGCGGAGTGTTGAATGCCAAGAAACTTCTGGAAGGCAACAATCTGCTATGTTTTACATTCGAAGTGGTCAAGACTGTCGCACCCAACTTTCTTTCCACTATCTTTACGCTTATCGAGAAGCCTCTTCGGCTCATCACCGACGCTCTCGGGGTGAACATTCTCAACCTCGACTGCCCCGCCTTCAAGGACCTCACTGTCGGTGGAAACACGTTCCAGGATGTCGTAAGCCAACAGTTTCCTGGTGCCAAGCTAGCAGGGTCTGTTCTCTGAGGGAGGGCTGGCGGTCGCGAATTGACCTCTACATATGTGAGATAGCAGTTCGCCCCCATGGAGATTGAACGCAGGATAGGGAATACCAAACGACATGCTGAATTCAGACCCATCTTCATCTCAATTTGTGATCGCCATTGGAAATCTCTGAGACAATGTTAATCAACTTCGTATTTCTGGCAAGTGCAATGTCCAAGCAGTTCCATTCTACTCCCCTCACATCCAAGTCAAGATGGCTAGCCACCACCTGAAAGCTGAGGTAGTCCCAACTTTGAGCTCACGCGGGAACACTCGAGGGATCAGCGTCAATCTCAGCCCAGGCAGCAGTCAGAAAGTCTGCAGGCTGGGTGAACTCATAATGAGGGAGCATTTTGTTCCACGTATCATCTGTAACTTTCCACGCGCCAGCCGAGATGCTCATCAGGAAGCCACGCAGCAAGGGTCCCGCGAAAGCCTCCTCTTCTTCGGGTGGCACATTTGGATGAGCGAACTTGGGCAACCACGACGACTTCACCACTCCGGCATTGAGATCTTCAGATTTGAGGATTTCCACTTCAAATGTTCCCCCTAGATTCAACAGGTCAGCTGGAACGGTCGTTCTGAGCGATGGATCGGTGCATTAAAGCTGCTCGGTAGACTTACGAATCTTTTCGCCGAGCGCAATCAACTCGGCGATGGTAATATCCGCTCCCTTGATTCCCCCGGATACAGGCCACTCGCCTTGATAGTCGACAGCAAGAGCCACTACTTTAGCAAGATCTTGAACGGTTGTGAGGGTAATAATGTCTTTTTCACCTCCTTCGTGGATGAGTGCTCGGCGTTGATGAAAGTTGATGGATAACTCAAAAAGGCTGAAATGCTTGGAGGATTTGAAGGGAAAGGTAAAGTAATTGGTAAAGAGGCCCGGATGAAAAAGACAGTACTCGAGAACCTGCAGAAAATTAGCAATTGCGAGTTTGACGTGATTTCTAAAAACGCAGACCTTCTTGTCCTTGTTCAACTCGGCGAGGTACTCGCGGATATCCTGCTTGAACGAGTACCAACCCACGTTATCAAAATGAGCCCTGAAAAAGTGATTAGCATTAGATGAGATCTTGAGGAGTCAATCCCTTCGCTTAAGCCAAGATACCGGAAGGTTGGGGCGACTGACGTGGACCACTCGCTGGGAGCAAAGCGCTTGACTTTGGCTTGGACGGCGGCGTCGATGAGATTTCTCTGCTTGGTAGACTTTTTACTGTCCATTTCAGTAATGAAAGACAGCACAGTCTCGACGCCTTCCAGAGCGTGTTCCAGTTGCGCAACGTCATCGTACGAGACCTGAAGCCACTTCACACCAGGAGGGGTTCCGGGTTCTGGAACATCCTAAATATTTTGATGAGCCACTCAACGTCGAATCATGCATTGGATGGACGAACCCGTCGAGACAGAATCCGGATGTCATGATTTCCGGATTCAAGTAAGGCATGGAGAATTTCTTGGCCGACGTCTGCGTAGGTAGGTTATTAGCTGAAGCCGAGACAATTTGGTTAGAGACTCACGCCCAGATCCGCCCGCAAGTGCAATCTTGACCATGTTGGTGCTTGAATCGCCGGATGTTGCTTGTGAGAGGATGCGGAAATGCCTGAAGTGAAGATGCAGCTCAACACATAATGGCGGGCTCATGGACTATTATTTATAGCTCCCCAGCGAGACGATGTTGTGTCACGAATTGAATTGGTGTCCAGTTGTTGACCAGTGGTTGTGGCGGGCTTCCGCCGCTTGGACGGGCCGGGACTGGTAGACAGCGCGTCCAAAGGCTCACGAGGGCGCAAGTTCAGATCCATTTGAAACAGAAGATAGGATAGGTGGTGTGGTAAGCTTAGACTACCTAGCAGGTACCTGTGGTGCAACCTGGGCATCTTGCTATTGTACAGTCTCCTCTGGTGACCGGACCACGATACACAGGTTATCGAGTGGTAGGTGACGCTGTGGATCAAATGCCTCCCGCCGGCAATTCGGAGGTTCTGGATCCAACGTGCATTAGTAATTCCTCCGCCGCTTCGGCGGTGGAATGACCTCACTCACCATCAATCTCTTGGCCCAAGCCCGGCCCGACTCTCGCACACACATCAGCCAACACGCTCTTGTCATGCAGCCAGGAGTCTCTACCGACCAAAGCGATCCGTCTTTTGCTCCGGCTACGAAACGCCGAAAACTCCGCAACGGCACGACGAGTTGCTGGGAATGCAAGCGACGCAAGGCTCGATGTACCTTTGCTGACGCTGGCAACGGAGATAGCGTCTGCGATGGCTGCAAACGTCGGGGCACGCCATGCATTTCTCAAGATCTGCCTGACCACCCAGCGCCTGGTGGGAGCAACCGTCACCTTGTCGATAGGATAGGCAAAGTCGAAGCCGTCGTTGATAGACTTCTTCGAGCCGCCAGCAACAATGAACCTCCGCATAGGCCTGCATCGTTTCCCCCACATCCTGGCGATGCACAGAGTCCTCCACAGCCCCCAACAACCCAAGCTTTTACACCAGTCGTGCCATCGGTTACTCTAGGAGTCAACCAATCTCCCCTTCCAAGTTCCTCACATCATGGCAACACGGCAGGTCTTCTAATCTCACATTGCATGTGGACATGGCAAGCTAATCCGACGATAGAGCCACAACGAATTGGACAGAAGTGCCCTTCTCAGCCCCGAAAGAACGCAGCAGTCCTCAACATCACCTACTCTTGCCGATCAATCCACGCGCTCGCCAGACCAGTTTGATTGTGTACGCCAAGAACTTCTTGCAGTGTGGCCCGCCCAAGAAGATCTCGACATCATTTCGAGCGTTCCACTTGACACATGCTCGGTTGTTCGCGGAGTGTGTAATCCCATCGACGGCTCGAGCGGCTTGATACTCCCGTCACCACAGACGCTTTTGCAGTTGCCGCCCGCAAATTCGCATCCGGTTCTGATTGCACAGAAGTTGCTCATTCTGGGCACGTATCTTCAAGGACTGCCGTCGTCATCTCTTGACCTTCTTCAAAATCTCAGCACTACACGCCAGGACCTCATGGCTCGTATCATCGACAAAACACACAACCTCGTAACCAGCAATGATGAGCTAATCGCCTCCATAGAAGGGATCGAGTGCGTCATGCTCGAGACTCTGTATCAAAGCTACTCGGGCAAACTCCGACTGTCATGGCTTGCTTCTCGTCGCGCCGTAACAATCGCCCAAATGCTGGGCTTACACCAAAACATTCAACCAAAATCCCTACTTGGCGCAACATGCAAACCCGACCATGTCTGGTTCCGCCTCGTCCAACTAGACCGCTATCTTTCCATGATGCTGGGTCTACCTCATATGTCACTCGATGATGACTTCGCCCGCAGAGAAGTCTTGGAGTCTTGCGATGCGTCGGAGCGCATGCATCGTCTCAATTGTGTTGCGGCAGGGCGCCTTTTGCGACGCAGTCCAGCCGAGTTCTTCGACCCGGCCATGACGAGAGAGATCGATAAGCTTCTTGACGACGCTTCATCATCGTTGCCGGCGCAGTGGTGGGTAATTCCCACTCTGTCGTCCTGTGAGGATCAAACCGACACGATCCGCAAAACGCTCCGGTTCCATGGTCACTTCATGCATTACCACCTGGTGCTGCACTTGCACCTACCCTATCTACTACGCCCGGAACTGGAGCCCAGTTATGAGTATAACCGCATGACGGCTATCACCGCTAGTCGTGAGATCCTCACGAGGTTCCTAAGCTTCCGTACGTCTCATTCCGGTGGGTGTTACTGCCGAGGCGTCGATCTCCTGGTTTTTGTAGCTGGCACGGCATTGGGTCTCGCTCAAATCCGCGACCGTCGCCGCTGTGGGAAGAACGGGACTGGCTTTCACTTTCTGGCTCACCAGCGTTTGAGCGACCGGGGCCTGCTGGAACAGACGCTGGAAAGCGTACGAAGGATGGAGCGACTGAGCGGAGATGATATCGCTACTACGGTGGCCAGCCTTTTCCAACACCTGCTGGCTATCGAGGAGGATGCAGCTGCTGGAGAGCGATATCTGATAACTTCATCTCCTGAACATAGAACTGACGACGAGCCCGGCTATATCGTTAAACTCAACGATGGCGGTGCGGTGCTGAGCATCCGGATTCCACACATCCGGTCCATCAGGATCGAACGGGAGCCTCGTCAGTGCGATTCGACGACAACTGTACCAACCAGGGATACCACATTGCCTGGCCTTTCTCTGGGTTCGAACTGTCAGCATGAAGCCAATCAAGGACAAATGCGAACATCGATAGACACGAGCGAAACTCGAGTCATATCGAACATACCAGCTTGGGGGAACTCGTCGTCGTCGACACAGCTCATATCCGGTGCACAGCTGGATACTTGTAATGACGTCCAGGCAGCAGATCAACTTTTCATTGCCGATCAATGGCTGAGCTCACTCGAAGGGACACTCCAAAATACAGATATACCTTTCTTTGATAGCTTGATAGAGGGACCGAGATAGCCGAACCAGGCCATCTCAGCCTTGGAAGAAGACTCTTTATCCAGACCATAAGTACCAGAGAACCCGAACCCAGTCAAGACAAGTGTAAATCCGATTCACTAGCTGATTGACGACAACCTTATCATGGTTGACCAGCGCAGTTAAAGCGTCTCGGGTGCAAATAGCGCGGAGCTTGGGGGACCACCGGCACCAAGAAATAGCTACACCAAATAGGAATATCGCCCGACGGTAGAGGTCAAAGTATGCCAATTATCCACAAATCGCCGACCTGAAATTGACACAACGGGGCTCGGGGGTCACGGTCTGGTTTCCAATTTGACGATTCAGGAGTTCGCCGAGGCCCGAGACCGTTGGTTACGTATGCTTGGAGAGAATTTGCAAACAAGTACGTGTTCGTCCTTGACCACGAAGCGGGATTGAGCCGAGGCAACCCCGTAACAGGCGAAAGTTAACTTGCCTTATATAAGGGATCGAGGAAAATGAACGGGTTGAGAAATCCGAGTCGCGTAAATAAGTGCTCCCCGAGTCAAGAAGGTCTTTTTCTTGTTTTCAGCACAAAGGTTACGCCATAACTTCGATCCTTGGCCAGGCAATCTTCTGTCTTCGTTCTAAGTACGCTCGGGCACTCAAGATCAACATGATACGAATTCTCCTCAAGTCATCGGCTCTCCTCTCTGCCCTCGCCTTCATATCATACGACCCTGCCAATCTTCTTGACCGCTTGGCCGATCTGGAAGGGGTTCACAGCCGAGTCGAGGCCTCCACGCTAAAGAGAATCCTACTGTTCATTCCCGCCGTTGCACTTGTCCGAGGGTTGAGTCGCTTCTTCAATTCGGTGGCTCTGAACAACTGGCGCCTTCCGGCTAAGAAAGACTGGCAATGGAGTAGCGAGGTCGCAGTTGTCACTGGAGGTTGCAGTGGAATCGGAAAGGCCATCGTGGTTGGGCTCGTCGAAAAGGGTACAAAGGTGGCCATTCTCGACATGGCGGACCTGGCAGAGGATCTTGCCGGATCAGCCAACGTCTCATACTGGAAATGCGACATCACCTCTCAGTCTTCTCTTTCGGAAGCAGCCAAGGAGATCCGGGATACTCTGGGCCATCCATCAATCCTCGTTAACAACGCTGGCATCGCGCACGAGCACACTGTCCTCGAAACGACGGCTGAGCAATTACAACGAATTTTCAGTGTCAACATCATTTCCCACTGGTTGACAACCAACGAGTTCTTGCCCACCATGATCTCGAGGAACAAGGGCCATCTGGTTACGGTCACCAGCATGTCACCTTACGTACCACTGCCGCGTTCCGTGGACTACTCAGCAACCAAAGCAGGGCTTCTCGCTTTCCATCTGGGTCTTTCAAGTGAGATCAAACATGTGTATAAGGCGCCTGGAGTCATGAGTACCATCGTTCATCCCATGTGGGTGGAAACCAAGATGACGACGAAGCGAGCATCCAGGTCTGAAGAGGCGCGGAAAGCCATGATGCAGCCTCAAGACGTAGCCGAGAAGGTTTTGGATCAGATTTTCAGCTGCTGTGGTGGACAGATTATTCTTCCCTCGTCTGGGACTTGGCTGACGGCGATTCATGGCTTTCCGAATTGGTTTCAGGAGTTCATTCGAGATCTTGCTGCGAAAAGACGTTGAATAAGCCTAGCTCTTGTAACTATATATGAAGGATATACTCTTTTTTGTTCTTGACCGAAGGGACTTTTGGCCTTGTGAAGGCCACGTCTGCTCTACGCCACGCCAAGTTTGGGTGGTGAGGCCTCGCTGCTTCGTGAAGGTTATCAAGCGGCACTCCAGGAAAATAGAAGAACCTACAGTTCACTCACACGTTGAATTTGTAAAGAAAAATCCCACACAAAGCTCAAGAGATACATGCCGAAACTAGACTCGCAGCACAGTATCCAAATACTTTTTCGTGAAAGATTGCACTCTCATCGAGATGATATATTCAACTAATGCCAACTATGTCACATCTTTCTGCGCATCTCGGCAGGTAATTGCTGCCCAGTCTTTCCACCCTAGTCTGCAGTTGGTACGTCCCTTCTAGACTTGCAAAATCATCCGATCAACCTCCAATCAGTATGGCGGGTTCTGATTCTGACCATTGTATTGGTTCTGTGTATAGTCTTGGTTCTGACCTTGAGATTCGCTCGTGTGGTGCTGCTGAGACTGATATGACTGAGAGGGTCGACCTTGGCCAGATTGGTATTCCTGATCGGGCCGGTGTTCTTGAGGGCGATATTCCCCATGCTGATCGGGTCGGTATTCTTGGTATTGCGAAGGGGCGGCATATCCAGCAGACTGGCCGCCGTGCTGCTCATGAGTAGGGGGAGGCGGGAAGGAAGGGTTGTATGTAGGCACCTGCCCACTATGCTGCTCATGAGAAGGAGGGGGTGGGAACGACCCCTGAGAGGGATTGTACGTGGGCACCTGTCCACTGTGCTCATGGGAAGGGGGCGGTGGGAAGGATCCTTGAGAAGGGTTGTATGAAGGCACCTGTCCGCTGTGCTGCTCATGCGAAGGGGGAGGCGGGAAAGACCCTTGCGAAGGATTGTAGGTAGGTACCTGTCCACCATGTTGCTCATGGGAAGGAGGAGGTGGGAAGGATCCCTGCGAGGGGTTGTAGGTTTGCTGGTCATGAGAAGGGGGAGGGGGAAAGCTTCCCTGGGAAGAGTGCGACGACTGATGTCCACCAAGCTGAGCGCTGGGAGTAGGCGTTCCCACGCTGACACCTTCGTTGCCGATGTCATCTGGCACAGAGATCTTCACCTTGGGCAAGTACTTCTGCACCTTTTGTTCCACCATCTTCTGCACAAAGACCCAGCTCTCGAGCTCGAACTTGCGATGACCACCGTTGACAACACCCAGAATGCTCTCTCGTAGAGTCTCCTGCACCTTTCGCACGAGGCCGCGAATCTTCTTGACGAGCTTGGTCTTGATGTCGTCTCCGAAACCGCGGTCCGTCTGACCGCCAGCGTCGCGGTCGAGCTGTGAGTCGAAGGGGTTACCGCCAAGAATCTTCTCGAGCGGGCGCTGGAATTGGTCGGGCAGCAGCTCAAACAGTTTCTTCTCGATGGCGCCCAGGAGCTTGCGGAACTCGAGACGAACGTCCCTATGGACCTTGGCAAGACCAGTGCTCAGCTTGTCGCTGATGATCTTGGAGAAACCGCCCTTGCTTTCTCCTCCTTCTTCACCATCGCGATCCCGATCACCGTGACCAAACCCTCGAGAAGATCCCTCGTGGGACTCATGGGAGTGCCTCTTGCTTCCAAACAAACCTCCCAAACCCTTCACCAGGTCCTTGACCTGATCTTCGATCTCGAGTTTGGCACCGTCGCCGAGATCCCGCGTGCTCGTGTTGCCGCGAAGCCAGCGCTTGATGTGGTCGAGAGCGATGCGAGTGAATTGCTCCGCGATGGGCGCGTGCTGTTCTCGCAGCTTTATGCCGACCTTCTCCTTGATCTCGGGACTAATCAAGCGTGCCTTCTCCTCCGGGTTTCGTGCGGCGTCTTTGACGGTGTTGCTAATGACGCCGAGTAGACCGTCAAGCTCAAACTTCTGGCCTCCTCCCGACTGGTTGTTGTCGAGGCGATCTTGGACGACGTTGATGGCCGCTGAAAGGAAGCCCCGAGTCCCCTGAGAGGAGTCAATGTTGCCGATTCCGCGGGACTGTGGTGCGCCACCATTCCCGCGTCCTTCGGTGAGATCGAAAATGTCTCGCAGATCGTCGGTCGCCTCGTCGCTTATCTTGCTGAAGCTGCGGGTCAGCTGGGCAATCTCGTCGGCGAAAGGAAGAGATTGGCCGCCGTAGGAAACGGGAGCCGAGTCATTCAGACCCCTCGATGCACCGGAAGAGTGTCCGCCGTCGGTGTTGAAAAGCGAGCGAAAGGCGTCGACGACCTGCGTCTCCAAACTGTCGATGGTCTTTTGCTGAAACACTTCAAGCTCCGAAGTGATGCGGGGCTGGATTTGGGGAGCGAGCGAGTCGACATATTCGTCCACCTTCTTCATCAGGACCTCGGGAAGGCCGTGGGAAGACATGGCTGCGATTATGTAAGGAGGCGTCGAGTTCGGCAGATGTTCTGGAGGCCTAGCTTATCAAGGCAAGGGGCAGGATAACTTAATTGTTACCGGTAGATCCTCCGGTCGTGAGGGCTTTGGAAGAAGCTGAGCTGAGTTGGGCGGTGTGTTGTTATACCCCGCCTCGGTCGACACCTGACGTCAGCTTGGAGGGACTGAGACATGGCGCTACGTAGTGCAGACTGATTGGTTCCATGAGAGGGGCATTGTTGACACGTCAATCACAGCTTGGATTCATCAGTGAATGGGCCATCTTGAAAGAGTGGTTCTCTGTAATCGAGGATATTGCGGCAGAGAGATAGCACCTGGTTCACTGGCTGAGCTGCTCTGAATTGGGTTGAGGTTGATGTGCTGCACGAAAACATTGCAATAAAGCCGGCTCATCGAGGCGGAGCACGCCATTCCCCGGCTTCTCGGGCGGAACGCTAGAGACCTAGGGTAGGTCGAGTACCTTGCTCGAAGGTGAAAAGCGAACTTATATCCATGCTAAGCGATAGGAAACTATATAGGGATAATGACAGGGCATTACTACATCATTGAAGTAATGCATACAGCCGTGATAGTGTAAGTCAGAACTGGAACTGTCGACCCGGCCTAACGTCGAGGACCTTCAAAATACTGGAAGCAGTGAAAGATGGCGAGATGTTTCAACGTAGGTAGGGGTTCACAACCAGCTAGACCTGGACAACTAGACATGTCTGGGAAAAAGCTACGGCGCCATTTGCCGATCGAATTTATCGATCCAATGAAGCTGCCTTGTATGCAAGACCTTTTGCTCTCCCTACTACCAGGGGGGTCTTAAGAGAGGACTATGGTCAAGCTTAACGCTTATCGGGGAAGTTAATGTCAAGACACCTGCCAACTCGGTTCGACTCCTTCATCCACTGCCCAGGAACTAGTCGGACAAATTACTGCAAGTGGCTATTATCATCTCGCCGAAAAATGGGTGGGATGAAAAGCCCTCGGAGTTCAAAGGGCAAGGACTGGAGCGATGGGCTAGCTTGTGATGTCCAATACGAGGAACGTTCGGGATGATGGCTTCGGTACGGCCCGAATTGGGTACTGTTCCGGATTCTATTGCCGAGAAAATCGGGAGCAAAAAACCATGAGGTACAAGGGTCCCAGCCTATACGTTAAGATCAACAAATGGCTTTTGGACTTTCAGGGCCGTCATTTTACAACTGCGCAGAAAAAAATGACATGCATTAAAAAACAGCAACTAACGTGCATGGACATGGCTGTTGGTTATCAACGGTGTATGCATCACAAGGCCGTCCAAGGGACTGCAATATTGTTACATTATAGGTGAAGATAAGAGCTAGCCAAGACTGAGTAGTCCTGTGTTCAGATCGTGATACGGCTTTCGGCATCGGGTTAAAGGGTAGTATCAGTCATATACTATGCTTAAATTGGAAAGTAGCAAGTGATCTGCATGTGAACTAGGAGTGTGAGCCGAGACATGGGTCGATTCGGCAACGAGAGGATGCGCACACGGCAACTGACTGCCAGATACGGCAGGTCAAGGCAGTTAAACCTTACGGGAAGCTCCTTATGCTTAATTATTAACGTCAATAAGTGCTACGGAAGTCCGAAATGGATCCAGCTATTACTCTATTTGAGAAGACGGCGCCTTCTACGAGTGAACAAAAATTCCTTTCTGCTTTTGGCCGAATCACCCTATCGACGAGTTCATTGGGGGTGAAGCTGAGGAGCGCGGATGAACCATTTGCATGTGAGAAAACCAATAAGGCAGGTCGCACTATTTCACTAGGAGCCGAATCCAAAGAATCCTTCAATAAGACCTTTATTCAACGTTTCCTATCTGCTCTATAAGGTTGTCCATGATTGGAGCATTTGGAATTTTGCGGTGATGCTCGTCTTCTTGGGGAGGCTTGATTTCAGAACGCGCTACTTCTTGTATGGAAACTTCAAAACTTCATGGTCCATCCTAGCTAGAATCATCAGACACCAGACCCTTTCAGGTCGGTTGGATTCCACGTTCAGGATAATCTCCTTTCGGAAGGTTGATACTGAGTCGATCACGCATGTCACAAAGCAGACGACTTCGAGACAAAATATCAACTATAAAACGGCCATAGGCTCCTGTTTCCCATAGAATTCCCAGTACAACCATCGAAACTCTTTGATCTCTTTCCAGATATTACTCCCACACTTGAAAAATTCGATAGCATGTTGTTCAAATTCTCCCTTGTCACGGTTCTCCTGGCCGCGTCCAGCGCGCTGGGCCGGCGTACCTGTGGCACTCCTCCTCCCACGGAGGAACAAATTGAAGTGGCAGAGTCCTTCATGCAGCAGGAGTCGCACGCTCGTTCTTTGGGTCTTGTCTCGCGAGCCACCACCTCGTTCACCGTCAAGGTATACTGGCACGTCCTTGCCACATCCAGTTCCGTTTCTGGAGGCTACCTCACCCAAGCGACTTTGAACTCTCAGCTTGCTGTTCTCAACAAGGCGTATGCCCCTCACTCCATTTCGTTTGTTCAGGCCGGAGCCGACTGGACCATCAACTCCAACTGGGCGAATGATCGATCCGAGCTGGCAATGAAGAAGGCGCTCCGCAAGGGCACATACGCCGATCTCAACGTCTACTTTATGCCAGGAACCTCCTACCTTGGATACGCCTACTTCCCCACGACTGTAACCACTGGCTCCAATAATTTCTACCTTGATGGCGTTGTCATCCTGTCTACCACTGTTCCTGGAGGAAGCTCGACGGGTTATAACCTGGGCCATACTGCCACTCACGAAATTGGCCACTGGCTGGGCCGTAAGTCATCATTTCTTTGTCGTTGCGGTAAATCATGCTCAAAAATGTCTTAGTCTATCATACATTCGAGGGCTACAGTTGCTCTGGAAGCGGCGACTATGTTTCCGACACAGCAACCGAGTCTGAGGAAGCATATGGATGTGAGATCGGCCGTGACACTTGCCCCAATCAGGCCGGAACTGACCCTGTCACCAACTACATGGACTATTCAGACGAGTAAGTCATATATATGAAGTTGATTCAGCCTCCACCTATACTAATTATCTCTGGCAGCGACTGCTTCACCGGCTTCACAGATGGCCAAGAAGATCGCGTCTATAGCTACTGGGACCAGTACCGTGCCAGCTACCAGTAGCCAAGCGCATCCACGCCATTGAAGAGGTAGAGACCTGATCATGTTGGGAGCGCCTTTTATCCTCAATCTGCCTTTGCTTTATCAAGTATCTATTCGCATATGGGAGAGAAGAGACTTGGATGGTAGAGTAGCAATAGGACATCGAGAGCAATGTTAGGATGGAAATTGGAAAGTGAAGTTGAGAGAACTCTTTATGCATGAGCTTTATTTTTGCATCGGATGATATATGAATGTCGAAGACAAAGAAATCTTGAGTATGTGAATCTGTGAAACTAGCCTGTCCATCCAGCTGAGATGACCTATTTGCTTGTGAACGGGATCTGCAGCTCGGGATATCTCGTCGCTATCAGTCCCAGGGCTTTGATCGTAAAAGCAAACCGATAGTTGGGGTAAGAGAAAGTGCAAAAATTGTTAAAAGACCCCGGGATGGCTTCAGCAAGCCACTCGCCATTCTCTTGCTGCCGGTCCATGAGCAGTCGAGCCCCTTCCGCCAGTGGCCTTGGGTCGGGGTATTGAGCTTCAACTAAGGCAATGAGCGCCCACGCCGTTTGGACGACAAGTGAACCGTTCGGGTCTTCGTGATACTCCTTTGTTTCGCAAGCCTCGATGTGTGTTAGGGTCAATTTGGAACAGCTGAATACAAAGCGGAGGTGAAATACCTTGAAGTGCTCCGACCAACCTCCGTCCTCTCGCTGTTTCGAGACAAGAAACTCACAACCTCGTCGGGCACAATCACTCGTCTGGTAGTAATCCCCAACAGACGCCAGAGCTTCCAGAGCAAACATCGTTGCGTACGTGAAGCATATTCCCCAATTCCCATACCAACTCCCATCTAGCCTCTGGTCTCCCTTGATCCAGGAAACCCCAGTGCGTATGAAGGTGTCAACTTCATCCCTGCGATAGCGTGGCCAATACTGTCGGAAGAGGGACAAGGCTGTGACACATGACGACGTGCACTCTGTGTGATCATGTTCCACATGAAAACCTCCAAAGATTTCGGAAATGTTCAGGTGCTCCAAGTATTCGCCGCCTCGTCGGGCATCAAACACAGACACGCCACCAGTCTTGTTCTGGTACAGCAGCATAGAATCCACTGCGTCGAAAAAGCGTTGGTCGTCAAAGATCTTGGGGAATTGTGCGGTTTTCTCGAGCAATATCACGGCTTTTAATGCTTCAGCGATGCAATCACTGACGGGGAATCCCTGATGTTTGTTACTGAAGGCCCAACCGCCCTTCCGAGGTTGGCGATAACACTTGTCCTGAGACACGCAGTTTTCTCGGATTTGCTGTCGCTCCAAAAAGTGATAGGCCTTGAGAAGCATTTCTCGCCACCTGTCGTCCTTTTGCAGTCGGCAGTCACATGCTGCGTGGATCAAAAGTGCCGTATCCCAACATTGCCTCCCGTTGGTGCTGTTGATGAGCATCCCATCGGATGTCATCCACAAGAACTCCTCGAGTCGCTCGAGATGTCTTTTGAAACTGATTGAATCGGGGCCGTCTCTCAAATAGCAAATGATGGTATTCATGGGCGCGTCCGTAGCTGCGATTCCAGCGTAGTCCGTATTTGCATCTTGCATGTCGATGAGTTGACTGACCCAAGACTCGGCTCTGTGCTTGAGGGAGTCCGTCCGTAGGTAGGGCTGCCAGATATTCACAAACACCCAGCTGGCACAATTGAGGATCCATGTTCTTGGCTGCTTGTTGTCGATCTTGGCGATGCTGTTTCGATGACCGTTCCAGTCGACACTCTCAAAAGGCTGCAAAAGAAGCTCTTCTCTGAGAGCGAAGACGAGCTCTCCATGATAGCTCCACCTCTTCGAGTACAGGTAGCTCATCGGCTGAGACGCGATGCGCATCTCTGCATAGAGTCTCCAAGGAGCGAGGGGGACCCAGTCCGGTAGCAGCCAGGCTTCTGGCGGGATGGGATTCACAATGTCCCAATCCAGCACGCCGAGAAGTGCAAGCCAGAACTTCCCCCAAAGTGAAGAGAAGGTCACTCCTCCGTGCTTCTGTAAGAAGCCGCGGGCCCTGACAAGAACCGGGTCATCAGGATCCATGCCGAGAATTCGAAGCACGCAGTAGTTGATCGCCGTGCCACAGACAGTGCTCTCTCCGGTTGAATGTAGGCCCCAGCCACCCTCGAGCGGCCCGACGAGTGCGACAATGTACTTCTTCATCTCGACTTGCACAGGTAACGGGATTGGTGTTTCCGTCACAAACCATGCAATGACGATGCCGACACTGAAGATCATTGGCCCGCCACCCTCGCAACCCCAGTCGCCGGCAGGCAACTGGAGCCTCTCGAGAAAGGCCAAGCCGTTCTGAGCTGCAGCCAAAGGGCACTTGGGTTCCGGTAGGGAGGAAGGAAGCTGAAGAATGGCCAGTTAGCTCAAAAAGAAAGCAAACAACAAGTAATATCGAAAAAGGAACTCGTACCAATGGCATATCCAGATAGTACTTCTCAGCATCGCTCATGGGCCAACGTAAAGCAGCGTCGTCATCGGCCAGAAAGTGCCAGGTGTGACAACCATCATCATCCCTAAGCCTCCATCGGCTGAGGTCCGTCGTTTGAGACGGTAGGAGATCCCGAGAAGGCTTCTCCCCCGTGCTGCATTGGGCTTTTGCTTTCATTCCTCAAGATGTCGTGACAGGGTGGTGTACTTGAGAGGTGATTGTGTCTTTGGATCAGATCAATATTGAAGCAGACGCTGTGAATAAATACTTCTTCGTTATGCCAGTTGGGGGCAGTCCGGCTGACCAACTGACTCAAGAGGCCTTTGCCTACCCAAGGTAGAGAGACTAGTAAATCGGGCAACGGGATATACGAAAATGGCCTTCGAGGCGATTTCCAGCTCTGCAGCAGGCGTGTGAAGACAATGACGACATAGCCTCCAGCGTAGCTAGAGTACTTTCGGGAAATTTACCTGTACCGGGACGGAAATATTCATGTGTCACACCGTCACGGCAATGGAGAGCCCCGGAACTCCACCACGGGATAAATTATCGCGGGTTGAATGGTGATCAGACGGGAAATATTGAACTCAAGAGACGACCCTTGACTGCATCGTGTAACACGTCACCGCATTCAGTGTTTCTCAACACTAGTTGGCACCTATGAGATATGACATTGGATGCCGCGAATATCAGCTAAGAAGCCATAACTGAGACTTGCCGCATGTGGGGAACGGGATAGGCTATAGCTGAGCAGTTATCTGTCGACAACCGGAAGTCGCAGTGAGCACTTTGACGAGCCGATCATATGCTCAGATAAGGATTCACTGCACGAGAATCGTTCCCGTGTCTTGGCTCCCGAGCCAAGCTCCAGGGTCCCGGATCCGTAAGTAGCTCAACCAGAGGAGTATACGAACAATTACTGGCACACGGTGCTCGAAATTTACGTCTGAGACATGGAGCGGAGCTTCTTCCCGTTCCCACGGGACGGAATCACCTGAACAGATGCATATATAGCTACATACATGACGTCAGTGG
The DNA here is from genome assembly GCA_024115155.1 of Thelonectria blattea. Taxonomy (NCBI): domain Eukaryota; kingdom Fungi; phylum Ascomycota; class Sordariomycetes; order Hypocreales; family Nectriaceae; genus Thelonectria; species Thelonectria blattea. The sequence goes on from JAMQMW010000088.1 coordinate 59,824, forward strand.
AGACGGGACGGCTGAGATCATGCGCTGTCGAAGTCCCGTTCATGGGTCAATATTTCAATAGTTCGTACGATTAAGTGGACTGCGCGGGATTTCGTCCCCTTGATGTTGCTCCCGATGGGATCAAGCCCATGTTGGATCGCCCTGTGTTACTCAATAGGCAACTACCAAGGGAAGAGACTCGAGATAGCTCAAGGTTGACTGATGATGTCACTATCAATCAATTTCCTTGCATGGTTCCAGCTTATCTTGTTGATCATACACTAAGTGCTGGGTCTGTCCTATTGCAGGCCAATAAATCCAAGGCGACATGTCGACCTGCCTTCCGCTGCTCTCACTTCAAAGCTGCCATCAACCCTCATCTTGATCACTGTACCTCACATCTTGGCAAACCAAACCGCCTTAGGATGGCCATTATACTTGACGGTCTTGCGGCGTTGCCATCCCGAGTCGAAAATGTTCTCATGGTCTTCTTGGTCATCCTGGGTTCAATGGCTTTGAGTCAGCTCATGAGCCGTCATTCTCCTCCAAACAACGCGCCGAAACTCTTCACGAGAGTTGTCGGATTGAATAACCCTTCTTCTTCCAAACGCCGCGCAGAATATCTTCAAACCGGAAAACAGCAGAGCCGGAACGGCCAGTTCAGCTTCTGGCACGGTGCCAACCACGTTGTAGCTATTTCTGGCCACAGCCCAAGGTCTTCATACTTGACATCTCGGGGACTCGACTCGGCCAGCGGGTATGTATTCAAACATTCTTTCTCCCAAATTTCACCCTCACGATTATCTTTAGCTTTGTTGCTCTCTTTGGCCGCTTCCTGAACTTTGAGGGGAGCTTGGCAAGTCGCTACACTCGTGTGCTCATGCTCGTGGTCAAACGGTGCGCACACGATGAGTATTTGGAACAGAACTTGCATCATCTGATTACAGATAGTCAGACCTGCCTCGAAGAGCTGGGTCATGGCAGTGTGGTCGATCCCCTCGAAATGATGGGCCGTCTCATGTACCAACTCACTCATCGAATGGTTGGGACGCAGACATCGCCAATGATATCAAACTGGTGAATCTGACCAGAGAAATCTACAAGCCCCTCAAAGAGAGCTCTTTTGTTGACCTCTGGTTTCCACTTCTACCAACGCCCCCAAAGCTGGGAAAGCTTTGGGGTTACGCGAGGTTACATTGGTTGATACGAGGTTTTGTCAGCGACCGGCGCAAAACCGGCCGAGTAGAAACAGACGCCATGCAAATGATGATGGACCAAGGATGCAGCGATCCGGCAATATCACTCGTATGTTCCCTTCATCTGACAAGCCACCCAGTGACTTCTCCCTTCTCATTTTCACGTTCGGTTAGGCGATTATCGGTTCGATGCTCGCAGGTGTGTTTAACGCAAGCATCGCCACGACTTGGAATTTGGGCTGCCTGAGCTTGAACCCCATCTGGATGTCCAAGATTCAGAAGGAAGTTGATGATGTTGTCGAAAGACATCGGCTCTCGCAAACTGAGGAAATTGCTGACATCCTCCAACGGCTTCCGCTCAAAACCTGGGAAACAGAATTCCCACTTCTCGGACAGTAACGAGGATATTCCCATTCCCAATACAGGTTCTGTCATTCCGAGAAATAGTCTCGCAGTACGCCTCCACGGTCAGCTATTCGAGTCCATTGGCTAATACCTCCACCTTCTAGATTTACTTATCCGGCGATGCGCATATGGATTCAAACATCTATAATGACCCCTTACAATGGGACCCGTCTCGCCATGGCCAGCACAGAGCTGAGGGCAAACAGTTTCCGCACGCATTCCTTGGATGGGGATCAGGAAATCATGTATGCCGTAAGTCATCCCCAAACGAGATTTATACGCACAAACGCTTACCAGAGAATAGCGGCCATGCGGGTAAGTTGTTCTCTTGGGGGAGAAATTAGGTATAAAAGGCTGATTGGTTCTAGTTCTCAACACTGAACGTTGTGATTCCTACAGTGATGCTCCTCGCTTCCTACGATCTCAAGTTGAGCGACAGAAAGGGGGTCGCGATGAGTGGTCCTTTACCAGAACTTGTGTTTAACCAAATCGGAGCAGGCCGCTTGGAAAAGCCCTTTTATTTGAAATGTGAATCGAGGGCTCGGGTTCATTAATGATTCGCAATCAGCAGGGCGTGCACCACATCAGGCGGCGGGCAATCCCACTCGAGTGTCTAACAATATCTCTTTCCAGTTGGTGAAATCTACCTCTCACCACACTCACATCGTGGTTACCAAAGAATAAATATCTATTATAATCTCTTCAGCTTGCGAGTCATATGTGCTGCTGCCAATGTGCCCATGCCGCCGATGAATAGACACACAGAGATGGCATTCAGTCTCTTAGAATCTTTTCGCAATTGGCTACCATCCGACAAGTCCGAACTCCTTCCAGGTTCGAGAATAGAAAAGGTGATTGCAGATATAAAGGTGCCCACAAACTGAGGTAGCGTAGTGTAGATGTTGAGAATGCCAATGTAGATCCCGGAGAGCTCTCCTGCCGAGGCTAGTGAGGATGTCACATTCTGGGTGCGTTGCTCAGCATTGAGCAAAGGATCGTTACCGGCAATGTCTGTAAGTTCGATGTCGGTCTGACTGAAGATAGGAGAAGTCGAGCCGCCATCACGCGTCTCTCGGCTCAGCTTATTGACTTCAACGCCGAGGAAGGTGCTTGGCGCCCACATGGCGATTGCTGATGGTCTGTTGAGCTGATTAGTCGAAGACCTCTCCACATTCAACGCTTAAAGCTCATGGACTTACATTCCGCAGATGGCGACGAGCAAAGTGGCGAAGCCGTAGCTGGTCGCGAATGGCGCCATCACCATGGCGCTGGCAAATACGAGATGCCCCAAGAACCATGTGTCCAGGAGGTCTGGCCTTCGGCAACTGAGAGGTCCACGACGAATTGAAACAATCCGTGACGGTTGCTGAGTCGTCGGCCTGGCTTCAGGCGATTGAACGATTAGAGGCAGTATCCATACGGCAGCAAACGTGACGAAAGAGTAAATGGCGAGCGAACGACTTCCAATCCGTCCAGCAACTCCAGTCATATCTTTCGACTGTTTTTCATCGGGCGAAATGTCGTAAAGAAAGTACATTTCGCTCACCCAGATGGTACCGTAGAAGGTGAAAGGGTACCAACCAATCCATGCCCAAAATTGAGCCCAGCAGATGACTTGGATGCGCGGTGGAAGATTGTAAAGCCGACCACAGATCTGACGAACAGCTTTGAAGCGACCTCGATGCGTGGATGGTTCAGATACTAGGATACGCTCCGTAACGGCCCAGCAGGTGAGTCCTGTTGATCCAAGTAGGAACAGAGCCGAGATGACGGTAAGCTGTTTGAACTGGGTGTCTCCGAAGGTAGTGCCAAACGTTTGAACCATGTCAACAGCTCCCGCACCATAGCCAATCATCTGCCCAACACCTGACATGCGACTCGCTGTGAAAGAGTTAATCGACTATTCAGTGGAGGATTGAGAAGCATTTGACTTTCCCCAAGCCATGCCAGTCTGCTGCTGCTCGGCGGTGAGAGTGTCAATGACAAGGCTCTTCGAACACGATGTGACTGGGTTATGGTCAGGTTTCTGGTTGACTGTCGATTTCACACTCCCAACGCGAACTGACATACCCATATTGACTGCAAAATTGAGCGCGTAAATGGCCAATACAGCGAAGGCTATTGTGAGTCCCTTGGTAGTGTCCTCGTTTGATGAGAAGACTTCTGTGAGTTCTTTGGTGAAACCGAGAACGAGAAGAGAGATGACAACGATGACGGATCCAGTGACCATAAGTGGTCGTCGTCGGCCCCATTTTGATGTGTTCTCATCCGTGATGGCGCCAACAACAGGCTGCACGATGAGGCCAGATATTGGACCTGCGAGCCATACGAAAGAGATATCGCTCTTTGAGAGGCCGAGACTTAGGAGATACGGATTGCAATCTGAATGAAACTTAGAAAGCAGGCCTCGGAGACAAGGGGAACATACAGGTCATTTGGATGCCCCAGATGAAGCTGTATACGCAGTAGGGTCCTTAGCAGCCTGGTCGATAAAGGGACTAGTTTTATTTGGCTAAATTCAAATGGCACATACGAGAGGCTCATGGTAACGCAAGATAATATGATCATGCGCAGCACCATAAATCGCCCTTCAATGGACAATTGTCCCGACCACCGGGCCATGCTGACGGATCAAATTGGGGCCGGCGCGTCCGTCGTACGCTGTCTCGGTGTTGCTGAAACGTTTTAGTCTCGAGTTAAAAGCCCGTGGGTGGTTGGGTGCATAGAAATACGACGGATAATAAAGGAAGACAATTGATTATCAGGGAGAGTCTCCGTCGCGGTTTCGAAAAAGGAACTCACGATGACATAATTCCCGACCAGTTATGGCGCTAACCCGATATGGCTGGTGCGGGATGTACGAAGGTTATGCACTTGACCATTCTTGGAGGTGACTCGAAGAAGCCCTGGAAACCTGTCTCGTTCAAGTGAGGGCATATCAGAATGAGATCTATTACAGACTGGAAATTCCTATAGTGTCGGAGACGAGGCACTTGAGAAGTCTATGAATCTATGAGAATTAATTGAAAATACCCATGTTACATATAATTTTCTGGACAAAAGTTCTGAGCCAGTGTATTCCTAACCTTCCATCCAATTTAACAACTTGTTTGCGTTATACTGCTTAATCGCCTCGGCTTCACTTGCATTACGAAGCACAATCTCGCTATCTCGTTCAAATGCATCCATTAGGTTTGCCGCCAGCGCCCATGGGGTAAAAGGCGTATCAGATCCCCAGAGAATCTTGGTGTAGTCAACCCATCGGAGCAAAGACGGAACAGCTGAGGCGACTGACCACGGACCGGCGAGGTCAAAGTAGAAACTTCTGGCAAAAGTGTCCTTGATGAATGCTTCCGTCAAGTTGACATTGGGGTAGAATTGGGGACCGTATCGAACCATTCTGTCCAATGTCGGGATCAGGCCTCCACCGGCGTGAGGAATGATCCATTTCAGAGCAGAGAATCGGCTCGGTACGTCTGAAATAAGTAGATCAAGAACTGTACGGGCTGTATCGAAGGGGTAGTCGAGCAAGGGCACGGCAGCCTGTCGCGTTGCCACCGGCCTGTTCAGAGCCTGCCATTGCTTCTGACTAATCGCGGGGGACCTTCCGTTGGTGCGAAATCTTAGGTAGTTGTATTCGGTACACGGCGTCGTGGGATGCTCGAATATCGTGACGTTCAGCTTATTCAAAGCTTCGTAGACAGGTTCGAGGCGTGGATCGCCAAAGTACATTCCATAGGAATTTGACAGGAGCAGGATGCCATCAGGAGCAGGATGCAACTGAGTGAAGCAATAGTCGATTTCTTGCAAGCTCGCTTCAACATCTGGGAGGGGCAGAGACGCAAAAAAGCCGAATTTGTCTGGGTATTCAGCTTTGAGTTGTGACGCGTATTGGTTCACCCGACGAGCCAAACGAACGGCCTTTTCCGTCGCCGCCTTGGAAGGTACGGTGAGATAGACTCCGGGGCTTGAAAGGGACAAGTATACCTTGTCTATTTTTTCCTTCTCCATGAAATCAAGCTGTAGTTGGGGTGTCCAAACCTGGGCGGAGAGACGTCAAGGTCAGCACGTACCAGCATTTGGGGTTGGACAAGAAACGAACCGGGATGCCAAGGATTCCTTCAGGTCCGGGCATATGTCCAGCATCTTCCAACGCTGGCACGTAGAAATCTGGAACGAAATGCGAATGGACATCAATTTTGAATGGCGATCGTTGAGTTGACACGCCCATGATAGCGTATGCCAAGGAGCACCCAATAAGAACAAAGGACTTCATTGTGGTGAGCAGGAAGCAGTGGGGGAGGACGCAGTTGATACAGAGGCATACGGCAACCACCTAGAACATAATATATACTAAGAAAGCTCGGGGTATTTATTCAGGTGCGACATAAGCTGATGATCTATTTGTCATCGATGCCGGCGCCGGGAGCCGAGTTACAGTTGTACTCCATCGGATTAAAGTGAAGAAGCAACTTTTAGAAGTGTCACACCTCTGACGATTGGCGATGACGATGTGAATGATGTCCATCTGCCGTGTCATCGGAGCATTAATTGCCTGGTGCAACAGGTCTGACAAGCGGCACTCGGGCAGCGAACGAAAAGTCGCTAGGTAGGTACCTTTAAGCCAAGTTGAGAGGAACTGACCAATCTGGCCACTTAAGAGATGCAAGAAGTCGCCAGTACCTAAGTAAGTCGGAACGAAACGCAGCCCATTGATGTTAGCTTCTCTCGCTGGTTCCTTGATTGAGGTTTATTCCCGCTAATCGATCATATAAAACCAGTTTGCTGTAGCGATTTAATACCAAAATCTGAAGACGTCATCATTTTCCCAAGTTATCATTTCTCAGCAGCCGGTTCTGAGACATCTGAGGCTTAGGAGCAGACACACGTGAGTTCCAGCTTCCAATCCCATCTCAGAAGTGACCGCTCACGATAAAGTACTCATGGACGATTATTCGAGAAGCAAATACTTATTGTATTGGTTCTGTCCTTCTGACTGAAATGTTTTCCTATAGAAATTAGAGAAGGAATTGTTGGTCCATAACATTGTCTCCTGTCGACTGTGGCCCAAATGCCAGTTTCTTTCCTCGGTTCTGTTGTCAAAATTCCGTCATTAGCATCGTGCCACACTAAAGGCCGATAAAATGAATGTTATGGCTGATCAAATTGGTTTACACACCTTACATGTTTATACAATTTTCTTCTTGCGGCTGTAGTCTATCCGTGATGAAAAGGACGACTATATCTCCGCGGAGGTTCTGCAAGAAAGGCTCGACCTTGGGTATAACCACTCACTCCATCATTATGTAGCTATTAACCTCTATTATGTTTAGTTGCCGCCATAGGCACCTTGTGAAATCTCTTCAGCATACATATACGGGGTAGCCAATCATCCAACCCAAATTGTTCACAATAACACACCATGAGCATTATAATCTTGATGCGGTTACTTCAGCTCTGCGTCTATTCCTTAATCTATCATCAGGCATCCATTCCCTTCAATCTTTATACGGTGTACTTTTGGCATTCACGTTAACTTACCTACCTACGGTACGACCAATCATCTCAACTCGCCTTGGTCTTCATCTTGGCGAACTGTTGAGTCGTGTCATATTAACATGAATGCAACTCCTGCATGTTTAGGTCGTTTGAGCTCTCCTCTGTGACTGCGCATTCATTGAAAAGGGTATGCAACTAAGACCATTAAATGCATCTCCTCCAACTTACGGGGTGGCCAATCATCGAGACTCATATTGCAGTAAATGATTCATAATGAGCCAAACTTTTCAAATTACCTGCTGCATATTGAATCCTTCAACTGCCGGCCTCATGCGTCTCGTATTTTCTTTCTCGGTGGCGAAACATGCCACAACTCACAAAAGATGTCAAAAATGCCTTACGCTCTCTACGCTGTACCTCTTATACCATCTCACTTCCAGATCAACACAAATGTCTCAATCTGGTCAGATCTTTCCGACCCCTCTCTGCGTTGAGGGAAGAGCAATGTAAACTCCATCTTTCTCAGCGGTTAAATGTGTCCCAAAGCTTATGGTTTCTTCGGTTTACGGGCTATATCATGAGTTGCTGTAGTCTGAGCATGCTTCACGATCCTTTCTCGTGTTGACCAGTTCCACCTCTCGGACGTCGCTGTGATCCTGTGGGTGCGGTAGCCTGAAACGCAAAATACAGCTTGCCCAGAACACATCGCATGACCAGTCGGTGTCGAGAGCGTATCAAAAGTGAATCGCACGCGGGCCAAGACTTTTCACGATGTTGAGATGTTACGTAGTAGACTCATGGCGTATTGGCGTATTTACCGGTAAGTCCGGGGTCGACATGCTCCAAACATTCTGACATGATGTGCATCCCTACGTGGGTTGATCTGCATACCCGTGTGGCAAAGCTGGCGTCCAGGCCCAAATGTTACTGATCTGCAAGGGTTCCCTTGGCAATGCGACTCGTAAAAGAGCGTGGAGGGCACATTGCAGAGCACAAGCGCTTACCACTGTATTTTTGACTGCGCCAGGCCCTGCCGTAGGACTTCATCACGAGTCGAGTGCTGACAGGTCAGAATGTGGGCGATGCACCACAATTAGACGGGCACAATACGAGGAAGACAGAGCCAGCCATGAGCAGAATATTTAGATATAAGAAAGCCTTTCCAACCTCGCAAGTGAACTTTTCTCAGCCAGACACCACATGACCACAAGACTACACTCTACTCCAGATCAATCATCACCACTGTTCACCAGTTCTCCTCACCATCATCAGCATCATGCATTTCTCTACCATCTTCGCCGCTGCCGCCACTGCCCTTGCCTCCACTGCAACGGCTGCTCAGCCCGCCACCCGAGACTCTAACATAGCCGTTGCCAACGTCGTCGCCTTCAAGGGCTTCGGTAACAGCCGAACCGAGACGCCCGTCACAATCCCCCTCGGCAAGCTCACTCACTACGGTCTCTCCATCAGCGGACTGCAGCTGAAGAGCGTCAACATCAAGGTTTCAGGCGTTACCGCCCCCAACGTCGACCAGATCACCTGCCAGATGTACAAGGACAAGTACGGCGTCCAGCCTGGGAGTGCCGCCTTCAACAGCGCCCAGGAGGCTCTGATCAGCACCAACACTGTTCAGTTTGGCTGGGTCCTGTGCTACGTCAATGTTCCCACCGCTTAAGTGCACTCGATCTTAGGATCCACGCAATTGGGCTTTTTAGATTAGGAGGGGGGACGGAGGGGGAAGGGAGGGGTGAGTTATCTGGTGGCAGTTTGGGGGATATTGGGGCTACCTTGTAAATAACTTGTGCCTGAATCATATTATCTCTCAGTATTTCCAATCCACCATGGTGACATTGACTTTCATATGCACAGCTTTATTACCCCGTATAAGATCAAGGGATATACTATGTTACTAAGTGCCACCTACGCATCTCGTGAGCAAGACTAATTGTTTCTATTTTGATTACTGGTTACTCCTTAGGTACGTTTATTGCCGCACACTTCCCCAAAACAACACTTCATATATGCACCGGTTGCTCGTTTGTCGGAACTGAGAAGTATGCATGCACAGATGGACGAGGCAGAGGCGCATCGCGGCTGTGAATACCTTCAGCCTATCAATTGTAAATATTCTATAAACATCAGTCTCTTGAATTTGAAATGTAGTTGAATCTATAAGTGGCTATTCAAGTCTGTCCTGTGACTCAAACTTATGAGGAGCCAGAGTTATCAGCGCAAGCCCAGGCCGCCGATCCGCCAGCTTCATTATACGAGTCGATGATGCTGACAATGGATCCGTATGTGCCAGCAATCATCAGGAAAGTTCCGGAAATAACAACGAAAACACTGAAAGCAACCATGAGCGCCCATTTGATGGTTGGCTCTCGTCGGCCAGGCGCCCAGTGATCGTACAGCCACATGCAGCCCATGGGCTGGAAGGCCATGAGAGTTCCAAGAAGAGCCCCAACAAGGGAAACAAGGCCACCAAAGACAGGAATCCCGCTGGCAATGCAATAAGATGTGATGGTGATGACAGAGGTGCAACCTAACCAAGTTCCCCAGTGAACCAGACTGTTCGATGTCAGGTGCTTGGAGCCTCGCAAGAGTCTAACAAAGACGTATTTGGCAGCCAGCTAAGCAGTGGTCAGTATTTAAAATAACAATAGGCATTCGGGGATTCTTACATGGATAACAAGCATGGTGGTAACAAGAAGGCCAGGAAGAGCGAGGCCGTAGCAGATCTTCTTCATGTTCTTTCCAGCTGAGCCAAGAGCGGGGGAAGCAACATAAGAACCACAGAAGTAGTAAACAACACAGCCGATCGCAATGTATGTCGCAGTGACAACTGACTGGCAGATGATCAGAGATCGGGTATAGAATCGAGGGTCACGCATTTCGGCTGCGATCGAGAAGAAGGCAGGCGTTCCGGCATAGGCGAAAACAAGCGTGGAGATGGCGGTGATGGCATCGGTGAATGACGGGTTATTTGAGATTTTGAAGTCAGACTCCCAGTGACCCTCTTGGGGCGCGTCCGCAGGGCGATCTTGAACACCAACGGCAATAGTGACAATCAAGACTGGAGGGAGAGGAGCCGATTAGTCCAAGAGCTGAAAGATGGGTTCAGGGAGTCGATACTTACTGGAGCTCAAGATGCACACGAGACCAACCCATGCGAGCCAACTGATGCGGCTCAATGTGCGAATGCTAGAGAGCAAGAATCCAAGGATCGCAGCAACAGCAACAAAAACAGCGGTACATGCGCCATGGGCAGAGACGGCATTAAGGCCGATCGAAACACCGAGCATACCAGATCCCGCCACAAAGATCCAGACTTGACAATGTTAGAGTCGTGTCTTCGTCAACTGTCACATTTCACTTACAGAGAACGAATGCAGCACCCAGGACCTCACGGCCGACACGCCCAAACATGAGTCCACCAGCGTCGTCGATACCATAAACTTGAGGGTGGCGAAGCTTGAAGGTTCCGACCATAAAGTCAGACCACGTGGTAATGGCGGCAATAACACACAAGCAGATGACTCCGGGGACGATTCCGAGAGTGTCGAAGGCCGACGGAATAGAAAGAACGCCCAGTCCGATCTGCGTCTTCATCATGAGAGCGGATGTTCCCAGCCATCCCACCTAGAGCAAGTCAGCGTTTGCGATTGAGAACGACTCCCTCAGATGTTCTCACATTTCGATAGTTTGGGCCGTCCTCAGTGATGACTCCAAATACTGCATCGTGAGCCTGTGCCGGGTTGTCTTCCACTTCGCCCTTCTTTGAGGGTACCTGTACCAAGTCCTCTGGGTCTTCTTCTGCCTTGTAGATCTTCGACATGGTCGCAGTGTTGTGTAGGGTAATGAGTACGTAAAGGATGGGGACTGGCAACGTGCCCAAACATGGAGGGACTTGGGTCCTTTTAAATCCCCAAAATCCACCAGCTGAAGCTGGGGTACGGCCCATGGGGAAGGTCTTCTTGCTACGTAATGGGAACCCGTTATCGAGAGCAACAAGCTCTTACGATGGAGGTTATGGAGTAGGCGGCAACGCTAACTGCCCCAACTATATCCACAGGGATAGCCCGGAGTCTTTCCACAGCGACTCAGCTTGACGTAACACCTGGAGCGACCGAGTGGTTAGGTCCGTAAGAGATGCGGGGGTGGAGTTGCACGTCCTGGTATTCCTTGATTGTGTGATGATTCCGGGCGGCCTGGAACCTGAAAACAGCTTACCACGCCCGGACGCCCGCAGCGAGCTGAATGAAGCATCTCACAGGCCGGCTTTCGACGGTTGAATAAAGTGGCGAAAGTGGAGGACTCTTTCGTGTTGAGCTTGGGTGGAACAATGGGACTGTTGAGCAAGGAGTGAGAAGGCAGGGGCCGCTCGTGGGACGCGGTTGAAAAGTCGCGAGACTTGCTCGTGGTGGTTTGCCTGTTCGTGCTGCACTGTTGTTCCAGAAGCTCACTAGAATCACCTTGCAGCAAGTAGCCGGAGCCCGGAGGTGCCGGATTCCCAGCCGCTCGAGCCTAGCCCGGTTTACTGTCAAAATGATGTCACCTGGAAGAACTCGTCCATCGCCAAGCCGATTCTGCAGATTCACACAACTCAACCATATTTGGTTTGATGGCATCCCCCTCATGTTCCCTTAACCTCGGATGTCGACTTCAAGAAGAATTCCCCCTTTTCTCACACTTCGACACGACCGTCTCCCCCATCTCCACTGATGACTAACAGCAGCGGCTCTCGTTGGAGGCTTAAAGAGGGGCTACCTGAATCGATTTTCTCACTGCTTCGGCCTATTGGCTCCAGCTGGATCTGTTCTTTCTGCCTGCCATAAGCAGTAACTCCTCTATGCCACACCGAAGTCAAACGGCCAGCCCGAAGTCAAACGGCCAGCCCGAAGTCATGGATAGAACGGGCCATGTTACAACGCATAGGCCAGTGCCACGAGCAATATTCTTCTCTTCACGGGAGCGGCCCCGAGGATACCCGTGTGGCGAATGTAAATCGCGGGTTTGGTCCCGATTTTTGCTGGAAGGATTGGGATTTGTGAAGCAGCAACGGGGCAGCTTCCGCTCTCTGCCTGTGCCAACCTGGAAAGATTTAAATGATAGCATATTCCACCAAACCCCTTTCCAAAGGAATCTTCGCAGCCCAAGGCATTGGCTGGGACGATGCTGAAAATTTTATGAACAATGCTCGGATCAGAACACTGAAACGCCGAGTCTAGCCGCAGCGGACTATCCACATCATCGCCGTTGGCAGTCCGGAGTATTGAGCGTTAATGAGGATGAGGATGAGACTTCACGTTAAAATCGCACACTAGGAACTAGGGATACGTACATCATGAGAATATCTTGCGGGATAAGTGAAAAACAGGGGAATCTTTTGAGGGTCTTTCGGTTGGATAACAGCGGCTTTGAATCTCTGGGATTAAGCACTAGAGGGACAGTATACTGTTGTTGACTGGACATTCCGATCGTCGGAGCTCGGACTTTTCACGATGTCCACGCGGTTGAGATGTGAAAAATGGGACATCTGCTCCAACGGGTCAATAATCCAGTTTGAGCCTCCATTGTTTGAGATGGAGTATAGATATCCTATTGCATATTTGACAGATTTTATATGTAAGAGAGCAGCGGGCGAATTGTCCCTTAATCTGGGTTGTAACTAACGATACTAAGTTCACGGAGCGTATTTCTTGCTACGGAGTGCCTACCCGGTAGCTTCTCGCTCTGGGTTAAAATTCTTCCCTTCCGATGGAGTTCCACAGTGGTTTGGGAGAAAACCGGGAATTACCCCACTAGGAGCTTATCGACCCAATCACTATTAAAACACTTATCTGTGGATGTGTCCATCTGCTTATCCGAATTCTGCTACCTAGGTTGGTAGAGAACGGACGCTTCGATTCAGGATCCTCCTTGAGCATCCCACAGCCTATGTTGCCATTTCAAAGCAGGTGTCATCATCAAGTTAGGGGTCGCATGAGTCGATGTCTTTCTAGCGGCTTGCAGAGTACTGCCCGACCTCGTTCATCTCCATCTCACCGCGAATGAGTCCGCAGGCAATCACTCGGCCTACTCCATGGGACCATCCAAGGCTATCCCCAAAACGAAAACATTTTCAGGGTGAGCGAAATCCGCCCCTGTCACCATACCTACTAGAAAGTGAATGTTAGTTGACCAATGAGAATAGATGCTGGACGTGTCGTTCTCGAAAAGTAAAGTGCGATACTACCCGTCCAGCTTGCACACGATGTAGCCGAGCAGGACATGTTTGTCAAGGTTATGACCTTCGCTTGCACTGGGTGGACGACGATGATCCCGTGGCACCATCAGCTATCAAGCGACAGGCCATGGGTTTGATATGTGAGCAATCATAGATCCTTTTGTGGTGACTGTTCTCAAACCGATATGCAGTAGGAAACCCACATTGGCCGACGCGGCTCGGGGACATCGACGGGCGTTTAACTGACCTGGATCATCGTGACGGGGATCTGGGCCAAGAGACTCTTCTGTCGGGTCCCTTCGGCGTCTTCAACGCCAAACAAGCCCGATTGGACGATCGCGAGTTCTTCTTATCTCGAAATGAGGATCCTGAGATGGGGACGAAAACTGGGGAATCAGCTCGAGACCCTCATCAACCAGCATTCACCCTCCCAGTGGATGTGACCGAGCATCGAGTGGAGTCGTCATGCATGCTCCCGGGAGGTGACACTTTCAGCCTCACACCGTCTTCCTCAGCGTCTTCCTCAGCGGGCGCTGTTCATGGGGGGTCATTCCGGTTAGACGATGATGTTGAATACTTGCCATCGCGGCCAGAACTGGATGCCAACGTTGGATTCACGGACCTGACCATTTCCTCCAACCTTACAAGGGTGGCCTCCAGAGACACACTGATCAACACATTACTGCATCACTACGTCCAGAATGTGGCCACTATCCTGCAGCCTATTAAACATCCTCGAAACACTTATAGTTCGATTTACGCGAGTACTGCCATGGCCGTGGCCCAGAGGATTCCACGGCAATCTTCGCAGCAGAGCTGGAGTATTCCCAACAGCAAAGTTGCTTTGTTGTATTCCTTGCTTACATCATCCGCGTTTCAATTACGTGGCCATGATGAAAACCCCGACGCCGACTTCTTGGCAAGGTACTGCCGTAACCAGTCCATCATGCAACTTCAACTGGCCTTGGACTCACTGTCCGACTTTGACTCTTCACACCAAGACAAGGTGGTCTCCCGTGCAAAACGCGAGGAGGTCTTGTCAGTCATGTTGACTTTGGTAACAGCGGACGTACGCCTCCCCGTCTCCTGCCCTGGATAAGACGAGCTTGCTGACTCAACCTTTTTGTCTTCTTCTAGATACTTGACGGTCAGATGAGCGAATTTTGGATCCATGTCGAAGGCGCCGAGCTATTAACTCGTTGGTTAAACAACCGAGTTGTGCCCGGCTCCCAGGGAGAACATCTACTAAATATCTCTAGTATGCATCGCATCATCACTCGGTCAACCGACGGTAATCTCCAGCCCGTGCCTTGGATTGAGACGGAAAATGCCTATGTTATGCCGAGTCTGTTCCACGGGAATGGAGAAGGACTTCAATTCACCTATGGCATTACGGCAACCTTGGCAGATTTCATTCATCGCACTACGCTTCTTGCGCGGAATGTGTCATTCTACCAAGAGAGCGGCCTCTCACTTCCCATCAGTCTTCAAGCCGCCTGCGACAAGCTGATCAGTGACATTAACTTGTGGGACGTCTCTCAGGAGCCCTTGGGCTCATTCTCTGCCTGCGACGAGATCACTGTCCTCTTGGCGACGAAACATATCCTTGCCTTTGCGGGAAGCATTCGCATCTACTACCACACACGAGTCATTCCGTGCACGCGATCCGAGATGGCTTCGTATGTCAGTATTGTCGCTACGCATCTCAGTGACATTGAGAACGTGAAGAAGCGAACGGGCTACAACGCAGCCACTATTGCGTGGCCGGGATTCATGGCCTCTTGCGAAGCGGAGAGAGAGGATAGGGCTGTTTGGAGTGCATGGTGGGAGAACATGTTGGAGTATCGGATTGGGAATATTAAAACCCTATGGCCAGTGGTTAGGGAGACGTGGAAGTTGAAGGATCAAGGTGCTCAGGTCAAACCCGTCTGGATGTCTGTTTTAAAACAGAAGGGAAAGCGGATATTGGTTTTGTGATTTGCTGTTTGAGGTTGGATGGAGCGGGAGTACATGTATCTTGTTCAAATCTCCCTACGAGCAATGAGCACTCAGTCAATTTGCCAAGCCCAGGGCCATGATCCGAAGCATCGTTCTACATTTTCGTATATTTTCCCGCTCGTTCCATACTTTAGTGTGTACGATTTTCTCATGAATACAGCTCTTCCTGGCGTCGAACCACCGCAGGGTGCAAAACAGCGCCAGGCGTCAGCTTGGCAAAATCCAAGTCAACTCCCTCCTCAATGTCGGGAAACGGTCCCATTGGGGTGATGGCGAGAGGGTTGACCTTGTAATGGCTCTTCGTGTACTAGTTGAACAGTTTGTTAGATCGACTCGGGAACCAATTTGAATGGTCCATTTGAGGCGAGGCGACTTACGTTCTCTTTGATGTGCCGGAAATCGGTCGTCTCGCGGAATCCCTTCACATTCCAGTACAGATTCTTAAGCCACTCATGAATGACGGGATAATTGGCGCGGATAGTCCCGAGGTTACACTTGAAGTGTTGAACGTACACGGCGTCGAACCGGACAACAGTGGCATATGCCCTGATATCGATTTCGGTCAGCTCTTTGCCGAGAACATATGGGCCGCCGTGGTGATGAATGAGCTCCTCCAACTTGTTCAAAGCTGCAAACACTGTGGGAACATTCTCGTCATATGCTTCCTGGGTAGTCGCGAAGCCGGCCTTGTAGACGCCGGAATTGAGATCTCTTTGCATCCAGACACTGATATCGTCAATGAGGGCTCTGAGATGTTCCGGGTAGAGATCTAGCTCTGCGCCAGGGCCGTCTTTTGGCAGGATGGCATCGAAGGCATCCGGGAGCCAGCGAAGCATCTCGGCGCTTTCATTGTTGACAATGGCTCCCGTCTTGGTGTCCCAGAGAACAGGAACGCTGTATCGGCCCTTGTATTCTGCATCAGCTTTGAAGTAGACTTCGTGCATGTACTTCGAGCCGAATAGGTGATCCTTGGTCGCCCCCTGGTACAGGTAGATATCGTCCGGCTCGCTTGGGAACTGCCAACCCGGCCAACCCTTGTCGTCGCCTTTCGGATACGGCTTCACAATGGAGACAGGGAGGATGTACTGCAGCCCTTTAAGGTTTCGAACCAGATTGACGCGGTGGGCGAATGGACAAAAGAGCCCAATGTAGAGATGGTACCTCTCCGTCTCCGGAGGGAATTGGCTGTCGTTCTTGACAACACCATGCCAGGAGTCTTCGGGTCCTTTGTGAACCGACATGACCAAATGGTAATGATGCTTTGGGTATCACAATAATTTGAAGTAAGGAGGAAAGAAGTCTTTCGTGTTGATGACAATTCCAGTCGGAGGTGACGGAATGTCGAGCTGCGCTACCCCGCACGGAAATACGGAAATAGCGGCACATGGACATCTTCCTCTCCATGTTCTTGCCGTCATCTTTCAAGAAGTTGCTGCTGAGTTGATGTGTTTAGCGATTGGAATGGGAGGTAAAACATTTTATACGTAGCCCAGTGTATATGTTGGACTCTGCGTGACTGGAGATGGCCTGCGCGTGGAATTGGAATAAAGCGACACAAGGTTGAAGAATAAAAGCCATCTATATTCGTACGCGCGATAATATGAGGTTCCTCGGGGCGTCCTGCCCGGCTCCTTCTAAAATACTGACATGAACCTGAATGCTGGAGACGTGGTATTTTAGTCCCTCTACCATAACTCCATATTATTGATCCATCCCTCATTCTTCAAGCTTTTCGAGAACGATATCATCGAAGAACCAGTCCCGATGGTACCCCGTCATCTCAGTTAGAAACGTGATGTATGCAATCGCGTCCTCACTGACCTCAAACTCGACCTCGAACTGAATCCACGGTGCCCTGAGCATAATTCCGCCGGTAACGGGACCATCGTAGAAGTAACCACCCTTGCTATTGGCGATCTGGATTGTCACGAGCTCCCACTTGAGCGAATCAGTAGGTCCCCGGACAAAGGTGTTCATGCCGGTGAAGCGGAAGCGGTATGTCCCGGCTGAGACTGGGATGTCAGGCATGTAATCAATTCGCCCAGTTCCAGTCTCTGCTTTCTCAGTGAGCTTCAAGGCCCACGTGCTTCCGTCGTATGAGGCGCCTCGTTGAACAATCTCGGATGACACGACATTATCGGGCGAGGCCACCCACTCTGAAGGTGCCTGGCCCTCAAAGTCAATGTCTACCGGTTTCTCACTGACTGAAATCATGTCAGCGGGTTCATTCACAGTTCTGATCTATAGGGGGGCCAATTACCATCATAGCACTCAATGCAATGCTTGTCATACCAAAAGCCTTCGGATTTACCATGTTCGAATCCTAGATCATGAAGGGTCTTGGGGAAAGTCTGGCACAAATTGTCCGCGTAGTAAAAACCGGCGCATTTATAATCTCCCATGCAAGTCGAGACGCATTCGTCAAAAGTTCCGGGCAAGCTGTCGAGCCAGCGCTCCCACTTGGTCAAGTCTCCGTTTTGGACGCAGACTTCGCTGGAACCCTGCAAATCACCGAAGTCATATTTGCAGGACCTGCCACCCGATTGACTCGGGGACCAAAGCGTTGGAAGAGCCGAGGTAGCAGATGACGTTTCGTACTCGGATGCGGTGGCTGTGATTGTGATTGAAGTTGGTGATGTGTCGCAATCGTCGGATGCAGAGGTAAAAAGGCTCGTGGAAGTAAACGACCGTGTATAAGGGGAAGTGAAGGTTCTAAAGGAAGACGTTTCACAGTCGTCGAAGTCGGAGGTAAAGACGCTCGTAGAAGTCTTGGTCGATGATACGTCATGAGGGGAAGTAGAGGTTCGAAATGTGGCTGTGGTTGAGTCCGTTTCGCAATCGTCGGAGGCAGAGGTGACGGGGTTGGTCGAAGTAGAAGATGCCTTGGAAGAAGAGATGATGAAGGTTGTCAGATCAGAAGATGTGTCGCAATCGTCAACGCTCGAGGTTGCAGAGGGTACTATCGTCGATGACGATTCGCAGTCGTCGAGGACGGATGTTGTGAATGTCGTTGGAGCAGCAGCTTCGGCAGCTCTGAGAGCCACGCTCGCGATTAGAACGAGCGACCTGGAAGTGGAAGAAATCATTGCGAAAGAACGTCTGCTGCACAATACAAGAAATGTCGGAATGTGTCCGGCGAACTTGAGAAAAGCTCCAGAACTAAGAGAGATTGTCTCAGCCAGCGTAGTGCAGCCCAACAACTCCAACATATTATATACATACATTCATATCGCATTCTTGAAAGGCAGACTTCCCGATCCTTGCGTCGACAATTATTTCCCACTTGCATTAATGCTCGGCGACCTTCAACGACTACCCACGCGGGGACATAAGCGGACATGTGTTAGCGTCGGGAGGCAGATGTGACTCTTCCTCTTACTGGATAGCTACAATTAGTCTACGGCGGACTTGGCAATGAACTGAGGTTGCAACGCTGCGAGTCTCCTTTAAGCTTGTTTGCTGGGCAGACCAAGCCACACCCTGGCCCTTCCAGCACTGCCCAGTCAAGGTCGGCGATCTGATGGCGTCGCGCAGGGACCTCGGGGCTTCGATGATACTCAGCTTGCGAGGTCAATTCCGGGGACCTCCGGCAGTGTGGACGATGTCAAGTGGACTCAACGAACGCCAAGAGAGCCGAGGGGTCATAATCTCTGAAGGGGCCTCTTTGTGATGGATAGAAGCATTGGTTTGCTGCTGACCGAGCATCAAATGAGGACCTGCGGACGCTTTAACCTATGAGTTCGATGATGGCTGTAAGGGTGAGGACAAAGATATCCACGACCAAACGTCTGCCTTGTAAGTGGATAGCCCACCGGTGTCTATGACCCCGAAGCATCCAGCCCCTGCATCCGGCGACGTCCGGAGGGTCAGTCCTGCAGTATGGAACTTGCTGGGCAGCCAGTAGTGTAACGGCCAGGATTAATTCCTAACTGATATTGTTACGGCCTGGGCTGCGACCTGTATGTGTCGAATAGCTTAGTGTGCCTTTCAATGTGACCTCAATTCGTCTGTTGTATTGTGTTGTGTATGTCTAACGCCCAAATCTGCTCCTGCCCGAAAAGGCCCCCTTTTTCCTCCCTTCCGGCGGCCCGGCGACCGTTCGCCGCCCACTATATGACCAGGCTGC